>NDXB01018966.1:89341-136174 GCA_002631895.1 Agapornis roseicollis
GTGTTGTAGTTTGAACCCAGCCAGGCAGCACGTTCACCCACTCAACCCCCCCACCCCTTTCCTCCCCACTCCCAGAGGAGTGGGAGGGAAGATGGGCCGAAGAACTCCCACTGGTCAGATAACAACAGTCCAGTAACCAAGGTACAACACAAATCACTATCGCTATCACCAACAATAATAACAATGACAAAGAAAACAAGGGAAGAGAGTACGATACCACCCGCCGAAAATGAGCCCGATGGGGAAGTTCCCCCTCCTTCCGGGTCACTCCCAGTTACCCCCTGGGCATGACGTGCTATGGTATGGAATACCTCTTTGGTCAGTTTGGGTTCTGTCCCTCCTTTCTCCCGGCCCCCCCTTCTCCCCCGGCAGAGCATGAGGCTCACAAAGTCCTTGGTCAGAGCAAACATCGCTCAGTAACAACCAAAAACATCGGCCTTATCAGCCTTGTTCCCGGGCTAAGTCAAAACACAGCTACTAAACAGAAGAAAAACTGACTGCAACTGCTGAACCCAGGACACTATGTTAACATTAGTACTGTGGACAAGCTGAGAAGCCTTGCTGGAAGCTTCAAAGCATAAGAACCAAAATAACTAACAAGTGGGAAATATTTCCAGAAAAACCAAGTAAGAGAAAATAAGGATTTGGAAATCTAAAGCACTGCAGTAAAGGCCAACAGCTATTCTTCTGTTAAACTCCCATGGGTGTAAGGCAGTCTCTGTATTTGGCTTTATCTCCACTATGTAAGTCTTATAGCTTATCTTCTGGATATGATTCTGGCAAAAATGAGACGAATGGACAGGTACAGATCAAATAATGTTATCAGCCATGCGATATCTTCTTTCTCCTTTGACAGGAATTCTTGACTTGGAAATATTTCCAGCTGGATTAATAGATGCATCACATACTACAAGCTGTTGTTGAGATTATTTTTTTCTACCACCAACTTCACATTCCCACAGGCTCTTTTCTACAATATAAATTCCCTGGCTGATGCTTTTAGATGTAGTGAGACACATCA
Source organism: Agapornis roseicollis (assembly GCA_002631895.1). Classification (NCBI taxonomy): domain Eukaryota; kingdom Metazoa; phylum Chordata; class Aves; order Psittaciformes; family Psittacidae; genus Agapornis; species Agapornis roseicollis. The sequence continues at coordinate 90,363 of NDXB01018966.1, forward strand.
AATCAAAATTACCTCTTGTGGATTTTCACTTACAGCTGCAGAATACACACTGAGCAGTGTTACCCCTCCAGAGACTACAAATATACCTGTGTTGCTCAGACCTTCTGTGACAAACATGAAAAGCAGGTACTACATCTGAGGTTGCTTCTCCACTACACGTTATTTCCAACATGCAGAGAAAGACAAACCAAAAGTCTCAAGTCACAAATCACAGTGTGGATGCTACTCAAGCTATGATGGTATTCTCATCTATTTCAGTGGGGGAGAACCAAGTGTAACCTTTTCACCACATGAAAATTAGTGAAGTTTCTTAAAAACATTCTGAACTAGACAGAAAACTACTGCTACTTAAACTGCTGATGGACTTTCTTGGAGCAAATACAGCTGACTGTTTTAATGTACTCTTAACTCAGATCCAGGCAACAAAGAGAATGTGTATTTTGGGCAAGGAGAAAGTCAAACTGGATTTCCCCCCCACACCCCTCTCTTGTTACTAAGGTGTTGTATCTATGTTAAAATTATAACAGTCAAAATGACTATGTTTTTATCTCAGACACCATCTGGCACTGTTAAGCATTTTAGGGAAAGCTTCATTCATCTTAAAGAAAGGATTAGATTTATCAATTGTGGTATGGAAAACATAGTGATTACCCTTCAGAAATGAACTTTGAATTGGAGGCAATGATGGGCATTCTTTATACCAAGCATAACATAAGAAATATATTTTAGTAACATATTTGCATTTCAGAAAGGATTATGAAATATACCTTTCTGTGCTATTTATTTTTTATCTGATACTTTTTTTTCTTTTTAGTTTAAAGAAACTCTGGATTAAACAAAAGTCAATTGTAGTCATGCATTGCTATCAAGCAAAACACAAGTCCTATTTTTAATCCTATTTAATCAGTGTGTCATAAGAACAAGGAATCTATATTAGTGTTAAAAATATTACCTTACTTCAATTATAACAGTACATGTGGCATCACTTTAAACCAATTATGCCACAAGACTAATCATAAAGAATTCAGACAGTTTTACTTCAAAGGCATGCATGAGAGGCTTGCTTGGAATATTTTGATCTTATCTATTTTGTACTTTGAAAAATTTATCTGTGTAACAATTTTCTTCCCAGACTGAAGTAAGTAAGTGTGAACAGCTGCATCCCTACCAGTCTGCAAGCAATCTAACTCTATTATTTAGCTTAAGCACTGGCAGACTTGGTATCTGGGCAACAGGCATCCTGCAGAAACACTGTGATCTCAACAGAGATGAACATACAAGCAGAAAACATGAAGCCATGATCAGCATGGGATATCTTTAGAGGAACGGAACTCTTGAGCATTTTTGTTTCCTCATGATTATGTCTAATGAGAAAAAGCTTGACCAAAAAGTTGACCAAACCTCAATAAATTTTTGTTCAATATCAGTTCAAGCATATGATTCCACCTGTTAGCCACATTCCACTAATTAACACTGTTTAATTCCTAAAGAAATATAAAAAATCTAGAAATCACTCAAAATACTGAAAAGAAACTGCAATAGAGAAGTTGAGGTAACAATCCTTCCTAAAATCATTAAATCATTGCAGTATTAAAAGACTACAACAACATTCACTCTAGAATAATAATCCTGCACTAACATAGGTCTCCATTATGATTTAATTTCATTATCATTTGTTTATATGAGCTATGAAATAAACTGTCATTATGTTTTCCGGTATGATTATGACAGCTAATATCCTATCTCAGGGCAAGAACATCTGGATACTTGTTTACTTGATCATTATTGAAAGGTCTTGCTTGGGAGCTTTTTAAGCTTTCTTTTAGGGGGGAAACTTTCTCCTTTTTTGTCAGAAAAAAAAAAGCATCAGGGACTCTTTGGCAGGGACTGCAAAGATAGGACAAGGGATAAATGAGTTTAAGCTTAAACAAAGGAAGTTCAGGTTAGATATAAGGAAGTTCTTTACTGTGAGAGTGGTGAGGCACTGGCACAGGTTACTCAAAGAAGTGGCAAATGCTCCATCCCTGGCAGTGTTCAAGGCCAGGCTGGACAGGGCCTTGGGTGACATAGTCTAGTGTGAGGTGTCCCTGCCCATGGCAGGGGGTTGGAGCTTGATGATCTTAAGGTCCTTTCCAACCCTAACTATTCTATTATTCTATTCTGTGGAAAAATAACTATTTTAGTACACAATTTTAAACTACACTTGTTTTCAACAAATCCTATAAAGAAAACTACCTACACATCTGAAAGATGGAAAATCCTATAGTATTCATAATTATTGACAATATGTGATTTATTAATGAAGTAGATGAATGCAAATAAAAATCAATTTATTTCATTACTTTTTTGAAAGTGCTCTGGGACAATGAACTTGTAAAGGCAATTCCTACTGCCATAATTATTCCACACCTTACTACTTCATACAAGAGGAAGCAATATTCTACCATATTTCTAGCCTGTTAGGAATACAGATGAGGAATGAAGAAATAAAAATTATGCTAGTCTACATACAAAATAAGGTCATTAATCAGAGCATCTCTGAAATAGGTAACAGCACTGCACTGGCAGAAAAATGCCTACACATAAGCCTTCTCTATAATCCTATTTCAAGGGTATTTTAGCCTTGGGTCTGAAATAAAATTTTACCAAATAAAAGCAGAAATGTTTACTAAATTCTGTCTGTGTGCATGTGTGATGCACATAAACGCATAACGTACATAAAATGTCTCCAAGTATTCCATGAATCAGAACAGCTTTAAAAGAATTTAGCCAAACAGCCATTAGAGTAATCAGAATGCTCACACTTTAATCCAGACAAACTCTCAAGAAGATAAGAATTAATCAAATGTGAAAACTACAATAAGAAGGGATGCTCAAAATCTTTGATATTAATGAAAGGCTACCAACAGGTCTACAGTTAAAAACAGCCAGTGGGGGGGAAAGAAAATTCTCATAACAGGAGACAGATTACTGATGACTTTGAGGAAAGTGGTTTGTTCCCCAAAGTCACTGCACTGAAATTTTTGATGAGATGAGAGGCAAGAACCAAGGGAGACATTTGTATAAAAATGCAGAATGCTCAAGAAACAGGACAATGTTTTATTTGCAGATCAGCAATATATCAAGCAAACCAGCATCTGAAATTGTATACATCCAGCTGAAGTGACCCAAATTGTCAACCACATGCTATGTGTGACTATTAGCAGCTACACAACATTCACTGGGTGCATTTGACAAGAATCTCGGCCCTGATATAACCTGTTACTATTTATGGACATGTAACAAAGCACAGCTCTGCCTTAAGTGGTACAGCTGAGGGACTACTAGACAAGAACTGGGAGAGCTTTTTGGTTCTGGCACATGTTTTGAGAAGGGATGCAGCCTACAGTCCCCAAGGGCAGCCAAGGAGGAGGGCACATCAGCAGTGTCACCACAGGTTTCCAAGCCTAGGACACCTTCTATAGGTGTTATATATAGATACAGATACATATAACTAGGAGATGACATCACCTTACAAAGGACTAGTAAGGAAATGACAATTCTCTGCCTCTTCCTAATCCTTCCTCCCTACCCAGAGATAAATATGGCTCAGGGATCCTCACAGGCATTTTTGGCTTTTCCTTAGTGCCATGGTGGGATTTTGCACTTCTGTAATGCTATGTGTGATGACAGTCCTTGTGGGGGTCCTTAATATGGGACTTCTGCAGGTGGTGCATTTTATTTTACTACAACAGCTACTATAAAGAAAGCTTCATATCTTGTGCCCTCAGATTATTCAAGCTTTGATCTTGCTAACATATTGCAATCCGATACATACTAATTTTGTTCAGAGTCTGGCTGCCCAAATGAATAAAAGCTACTCCTTAAAAATGGAAGTTGCAAACTCTGAATCTTTCCATATAAAAATAAAAATAGATATCAGTTGATCTAATGAGTTATAAGATCATGATGATGTAGCTGAAATTTGATTTCTGAATATTGCATATAGAAGCCAAATAACTATGATTCAGTTAGTTAGCAAAAGGAAAAAAGGAGAAATGTGAAAGTTGACCTTAGGCAACTGAATACAAGTTTATAATAAAATCAAACTATGAAATTGCTCTCTTGCTTTAGAGATATACCATAAACAGTCTTGTTTGAACATAATAAGCAATGACAGCTACAGTTGCTTGATGGACTTTCACTAGCATGACTGAATTAACCACTGGATCTTCCTCTCTGGGGCAATATATGATGGATTGTACTCACATGGGTAGGTAATCTGGCACTCTGCTTTTATCTTAATGTTACACTTCACAGGGAAGAGCACATGACTGAATTAACTTTGTTCTTCACAAGCTGTTAGTTAAGCAGTGTAAAGAAATTCAGGGTGAACGAACACAATCTAATTTGTTATATGGTATAAAGAAACTAAAGCTCACAGAGAAAGATTATAGGAATTATCTTAGCTTTGGCTTTATGATTTTTATAGTTTGAAAAAATAGTGAATTTTTATTATTGTTTTAATAAGCTTTTCCTATCCCAGACTAAAATTTTCACTTGCTTTTTTCTTTTTTTATTGCAAGAGTATTAAAATTATTTTAAATGAAAAGCAACCATTTGTGGCAGACACAAAGCCAGGGTAAATTACTATAATTACTATACTGCTTATAAAGAGAACATACTTTTTATAGATCCAGTTTACATCTCTGCTGGTTTCTGCAAGCATAAAGGAAATACTAAATATGAGACAGACTCATTGACACAAAATACACTATGCGTATTGAGCTGACTTCACTTCTATGAGACCGTATTGGGGAAAATACATCTGAAGTTGAAATTCAAATAAGCAAAATCTTATTGCGTGGTAGCTCAATTAATAAAGTGAAAAAGAGGAAAAAAAGAAAGTTAGATATATAATATTATGATTGCTTTTCTTCTGTTCTTATTTCAGGGGAGCATACCACTTACCAAAGATGAAAGCACATTGACAATAAAAGTAATGCATTTATTGACAGAAAACGCATCTCAAAGGATATAACCCAAGAAAGTTGTCCAAGAATGTGAAGCGTTAGCAGCAAACTAATATTGAACAGAATGGATCAAAACCAGGGAGGAAGTCACTTTACATAGCCATTCAGTCTCGTCACTAAGCCCACCAATTTCATAACCCAGTTATTTCACATTCAAACATTTCTTTTATCTTGTTTAAAACTGGAATAATTTGACAATTACATTATTGGATACTTTCAAGTCGGTTTATAATAAGAGATTTGAATATGCTTTACCATCAGACAAAGAATTCCCTAGCTGGAAATTCAATGATAATGAAGAAACAGCGACAGCCCTCTCTCTTCTGACCTGGAATTCAGTGACTTAAAGGTTATTACCTTTATAATGGCATACCTTCATAATTTATTATAAATTTATAGTAAAAATTATCAAGGTACAACTCATAATAAGCTCACCACCATGATGGTTGCAAAGTTATTATAAATATTATGGCAAAAGACAATGAAAAGTCTGTAGATGTTTGCAGCACACTGACAAAAGACACGACTGTACAGTAAGAATAACAACTGGTCATGTTAAATTATGGGAGGCACAAGATCAAAACTAATGCCCAAATAAAGTATGACAACTTAGTGACTGCTGTGGATTTTTTCAGAACCTTATCAAGTTCTGGTCCCTTAGTTTAAAAAAAGAAAGAAAAAAACCACCAACAAAAACAAAACAACAAAAAAAACCCACAAAACAAACAAACAAAAAAAAACCAACAAAAATCCAAACAAACCCCAAAACAGCTATTGAAATATTACCTAGCTAATGCTGCCACTAAGCTCAGAGAACTGCAGTGGAAAAAATGGAACACAAAGGGCTTGACCATCTCCAGCTCCACACACGTGGATTACCAGACCTTTTTTAGAGTGTCTCTATTCAACAGCCCACCCCAGAATGGTTTCTCCTAACCACCTCACATTTTATTTTCTCACATTTTTACGCCTGCTCCCACTTACTTATTTCTTGATTGAGCTAAACCTCTGTTTGGGATTTTAAAGCTGTCTCAACATGCACCTCAACATCTGCATACTAAGTGAACCCCCCTCCCCCTTAAAAATGCATCAAGACACAGATTAGTTAGGGTTGGAAAGGACCTTAAGTTCACCTAGTTCCAACCCCCCTGTCATGGGCAGGGACACCTCACACTAAACCATGGCACTCAAGGCTTCATCCAAAGTATCATCAAAGTATCCCTTAAAAAGAAAGGGCAAGCAAGAAACTTACCATAAAACAGCTGCTTCCAGGACTGCTAGGAGAAAGCTAAGGTCATGTTTCTTTCACAAATAGTAAACAGTCCATGCAACTGGAGATGCAGTATGTGGATTAATAACACCTTTTGCTACAGTAATAATGTGTCTGTATTGCAGAAGAGCAATTTTCTTCACACTAATAAATCTAAGTGTAGAAATATGGCTTATGTCACAAAAATATATTTCAGTAGTGTAGTCTTTATCACTGAGGTGAAGAAGGCCTTTTATGTTTATTACTACACCATTTTAAAAATGCATCTTAAAAACATAAGCAGTGCCATCACAGATATTTAGTCAAGCCAAGTGCATTATTCATGATATATGAGATAAGCAACTTGTCCTATAATGTTTCATCCATGTTATGACTCTTCAGTATTGACTTTCAAACTGAGCAGAGGCATTAACACTTATTGCAAAAACATGGCTCTGATTTCCTGCAAGTGGGATGCTAAACAGGCCTACTGCAGCATCTCTCCTGAAAAGCTGCCCACTTGTGACAGTAACCAGTCTTTCCTGTAAGGTTTACTGCCTCTTCTTGCATATGGAAAGGGGTTTGGGTACCAGAAAAGATGTTATACTTCACAGACATGCTGGCACCTCAAACTTCTTAGAAGTGAGTACCAAATCTGCTACTGTGTAGTCTATATACCTGAGAATGATGCTTGTTACCTATAGAGACATAAATTAATCCTATTCAAATACCCTTCAATATAGGAGAAATACAAAGCTACTTTTTGTTGTTTTGCAACAGGCAAGAGCTACTATAAGAACTCTGGGCTTGATTCCTGTCAAATTGCTATTTAATCAGTTTCAGAAAAATTCCACTAGCTCAGTGGCAATATGCTGGCACAAACACATAAATACATCAGCCCCATTTTGTATGTGTGTTGCCTTTCTTGAGACTGGCAATGCACTGAATACCTATACGGCAATTCGTATGCTACCAGGAACTACAAGACTTGTTGTAGGCAGTTCTATTTCACAGTTCAGAAATCACCATTGAGAGGTGTCCTAATGTCTCAGTTTACTTCTTATTCTTTCCTAATATTGTCCCAAACTTTTAGTATTTTCTTTCTCTTTGATGATAATATATTTTTGTGAATATTTCCAGTGAAAAGCAGGGCAACAGTGTTAGTTATTCTAATAGAACTGTAATAATTCATAAAATAAGGATAAATTTATGGAACTAATTATTCTGAAGAGAGAATTGCTTAACTTAGCAGTCTGTACATACCGATTCAACAGACATACAGCAGCAATACACAGAACCAGTTGGTAGGAAAATATGGAGCTCTTCAATAATATACAGAAAACCAAATCTGACTCCTGTTGCAGATTTTGACTACTGTTTAAGATAACATCACATAGCCTAACAAAGAAGATTTTTAATAATCCTTTTAAATCTCTAGTGGCATTAAACAAAGCTAACAGTTGTAAAGAGAAAAAGACAAATGCCACCACACCAAAGCTAATGGAAAACACTACAGTAGCAAAGTAAAATTCAAACCAATTGAAAATCCCAACCTTTGAAACTACATTAATGCCAACATTGTCTGACACACTGTTTAAACATAAGCACACAAGTTATGGTGCTAGACATACAAACAGTGCCTAGAAAGACCTCTGGAAAGACAAAGTGCTTTACTGGTCTATCACTCTGTGTCATCCAAGGCACTGGCAAGATAGCCAGTTATCTATTTGAAATGTTCCTGTAAATTGCTCTTTTTTTTATTGTTAGTATAGATGGTGGGAACACAAAAAACTATAACGAAGGGTTGTGGATTTTTGGTTTGGGTTTGTTTTGTTGTTTCGTTTTCTGGTTTTAGGTTGGTTTGTTATTTTTTTTATACACCTCATTCATAAAGAACTGTCAGTGCAGCTTATTTTCTCAACAACACTTTTAAAACACTTTTTAAACAAGGTTTTAGTAATAGAAAAGATGTTGCTGACACACATTTTAGATTTATCAACTTTGAGCTCAGATAATCTAGAGAACACTTTGTCCTTAGTTCTTTCACCACCACACAGAATTCAGCCACAGGGTAAACTACACAGAAAAGTGCAGATGCTATCAGAAAAATAGAAGAAACAAGATAAAAGGGAGGAAAAAATTTAAAAAGAAAGCAAAAATGCAGAAAAGCCAAAAAATTAAAGGAGATAGAAAAATATCCATATTCAAAGTTTAGCCAACCCATCACAATTTGCTCAGATTCTGAATATATGATTATATCAGCATCAATAGTTTCAACATCCTTTGTTCTTCCACAGGAATCTGCTTTTATGTTCAAGAATCCTACTTGACTTGCAAGGACAACACCACTACTGGAACTGGAAAGAGAGGTGTCAGCCTAGAGGATGGTGAAAAAGCATAGAAATTAACATGGGGTTTGGGAGTTCCAAATGCCATTTAGTTTCAGAGAGAATAAGCTCTACATAGACATGGGGTGATCAGAGAAAAGCTCTCAGAAGGTAACTTCACAGAAACCCCTTCCTGCTATTGTTGAAACAAAACTTTTCTTTATCCCCTGGCCTAACTATTATGTGTGCTGGCACAGGAAGCATAAGTAAAAAACTTTCACTTTAATTTTTGTGCAGCAAGGTAGGAAATGAGCAGTGCAACTTCATCATTCACTGCTCACATAATGCCTGGGTGGATGAGCAGTAGAGTAGAAATTTTGCCTTCATTTTTTACCTAGCAACATAAGAACTGTGCTGTTGTCACTGAGCTGTCATATGTGAAAGTGCTGGTCCCCAAACATGCACTCTAGCAGGACTACAAACTAATCATCCAGACAAAAGAATTTCTTAGCCTGGAAGTGATGTTACAGATAAACTGTCCCTAAACTTAAGGGTAAACAGGTATGTTCTGAGAGTAATATGTATTTATTGGCTGGCTTATATACATGCAAGACAGACCATATTGGGTTTGCTTCCTCTGTTTACCATCAAATGAAAAATAATTATGTATAAGAATATTTGCCTGCAAACAACTCCATATATTATGAAGAAGGATTCTTCAAACAATTGAGGTTGGAATACATAACTGAATTGAAAACATTTCTACCAATCTGTGATTCTTTACAAGACAAGTGATATCTTTTCAACACATTTACTGGATTCAGCACTGAACCTCTATAGTGCATTACCACATTTGGAAAAGCAGCTGGTGATGAACATGAAGCACTTCTTCACTTTACTAATAAGCTTATAGAACCTAATGATTTTGGCAAGCTTTTAGCATTTTATTTCTGGCAATGTGTTTTGCCATACTCATGTAACACAGCAATAAGAAAGAAAACAAAACTGTTGCTTGAAATGTTTACAGAGTGAAGATGCAGAAGTTCTTTATTAGGTTTACCATTTGCCTCCCACAAGACAATGCCCTAATGGGTACTGGAGGAGCCAAATGGGATAAGATGCGTAATAGCTATATGTATATCATGATGTTCACAGGACATCTTTTTGATCACCTAAGCATTCTTTTTTCTTATCTACCTTTTCTCCGCTTTTCTTCCATCTTTGATCAGGGAAGAGCACAGATACTGCAAAATCTGCCTGTTAATTCAGACAACATTTTTCTCTAAAATATCCTAATAATGACTATATTCAAGAAGTCTACTAATGGCAGAGGGAATAGCAGTGGCTTAAAATAATTCTAAGACATGAAATTAAAGAACCATTCAAAGATTCAATACTGTATTCACAGCAAAAGAGCAGGGAAAAAGACTACTGATTCAGTTCAAACAGAAGTTCTCACATTTAAATGCATGTCATTCTGCTCAAGAAAAAAAAAAATCAAATATTTTGATATCTTTTCTTCCAGAGCAAAGTCTTGAATGGTTCACAACTCCTTCATTTGGTGTTTTCTACACTTTTATTGTATCTTTTCAAAATGGAAACATAATGAAGATAAAACTTGCTTAGTTCACAATAATGCAGAAAGCATAATGAAGCTTTGTTATGATTACACATAACTTGCAGAACTATGAAAAAGTTAAGGCCAGTAGAGAGTTTCTCTGAATTAAATCAGAAGTTATACCAAAATGAATTGTTTTCTGTTATAATACCATAATACTGTTGCTTGTAATAGTGGCTTTTTTCCCTTGCTTAAGCATGTCTGCTGTTATTAGTGGGAAGACACACTCAAAAGAACAATGCAAAAAAAATGCACCTTCCTTTCTAAAAGCTACTTAGGTGGCATTAGAATGATAGATTATTCAGATTTTGACATCCATGTCTTATATGTGATCTTATAAAGATATTTACCACAGATAGTGCTGTAGCATTTTAGGTTTGAGTTTTCTTCAAAATAGGTATCAGCTTCCTTAAACAGGCACCTTTTTGGATAAACATGGGCCCAAGTAAATTCCTGCAGGAATTTCTAAATGGAAAAAATTTCAAGTTTTCCATAAGTGCATATATAGGTTTTTTCCTGTGAGCATTACTCTTCCAAAAGCCCAGTCACTGCAAGAGAACTCCAAGACATCTGAAATAGTTTCACTTAACATTCACATAAATATTTACTGGAAGCATCTTGCACTATTCACCCTGCTTTTGTTATTATATTTAATCAATTGATGTTACTAAGTACCACTATACTTGCATTCTGTAGAAGGACAAAGTATGAATCAGCTGTTTTGATTCTTACTTTAAATATAAGTTGTGACAACACATGGTGCAAATTTTCCCATTCTTAGATCAAATTAAGAAAAGATTTAAAAACAAACTTGTGGAAAAGCATCTTATGTATTTATGCATCTTTTTATGATAGGCTGATTCCCTCAATGAACATTTGGGGATAACAACAAAAATGCAGGAAAAAAAAAAAGTACTATTTATTGCCTAAAAGTTTTCCACTACATTTACATAGGTAAGGCATGAAGATTTTTATCAGAATTTTACTCTTGTAACATCAATGAATTTGACATAGATCCTGTTTGAAAGAAAACTCTGAAAACTCAGTGAATGCTATGTGGTTTTGCCTTTAGTTAAACCATTCCTGCTCCACCTTCATCTAGGACATTTTAAAAATGAAATATTTTGATCTTTCATGATAAATGTGCACTAAGAGTATTATTATCTTAAACATTTTTAGTAGTAGTTTGAATAGAGAACTATTTTAACTTCAGTTCCAGTTTCCCTGCCTATCCGAATACCACAGGCCATCTTCAAGTGCTCCTCTCCCTTAAAAAAAAACCCCGCATGGTTGCCTACAAACTACCTCTGCATGTTTTCAGGCTACCTTCAAAGAGGATTTCCTCAAATATGCAAGAATCTTTCTGCAGTCCCTTTAGTCAAATTTCCTCCAGGACACTTTGGAGAGAAAGTAAATACATAGTGAAAGCTCAGGGTTCAGACTGTTCCTTCACTTATAAAATGTTTAATGAAATACTATTGCAGACACCGAATAAAAATTGTAAAAGTTCATAACCAAGTCTAGCCAGCCTATATGTCAATAATGGACAATGAAGGATTCTTCCCTGTGTTTTCCAGTCAATCCCTAGCAACTCAGTTCATCAGTCATTCAAAAATAAAAACTTTTATTGAAGCCTATAGAAAAGCAGTTTGCTTTGTTCCATTTTCATCATGACCCAAGATTACTTGGCCTTACTCATTATTTCTCTTTCAAGTTGAAGGAAAGAAAGTCTGAAAAAGCAAATAATGTTTGAAAGAGTAGTCAGAATGAAAGGGGCCTGTAAAACTTGACTGCAGAATCCTGCCACTGGCTCTTGCCACTGTGAACAAATTTATAATAAAGAACTTCTAAGAGATCTTTTGGGCAAATAATTGCCCTGACATCAGGGAATCTATTCTTAGTTGAAGAAGCAACGTGCTCTGGCAGTTTGCTGAAAGAAGATCCGAGTTACCGTATGCAAAGTATATATTGCATTTTTTAAATATGAACTGTCCAACGTTGCACATTTGTGAAAGACAAACGATATTTTACACTAGTAGCTTCAAATTAATTTTCAGAATTCTTCCAAGCATTAAATTAGGTTTTATCTAATTATTGTGTTTTATTATTTATGTAAATGAATTTTCATTTCCTTGAATACAATCACTAAGATGTTCAAGGTTAGTGACTTGTTTCATGTTCCCTAATAGAATATTAAAAAATTACTTCACAGCCTAGAGCATCTTGCTCTTCAGCAAAAAGCTAATGTTCAGAAACACACATTATTATTCCTATCACCTGGAAGGTCCCTGGCTTCCTCTCCTCTTTTTGGATCCAAATTATACACTACGAGAGCAGAAATGTATTAGTAGTCTGACTGGACTGGCTACTTGGTCATAGACCCTGGGGACTCCTTTGTCCCTAAGAAGGATGAAAACAATCCCCTGCGATATTTAAGTGCAAGTATTGTTTCAATACATTTTTTGTAAACAAAGAGCTATAGAAAAATTCAAGACCTGGCTGAAAAAACAGGAAGGCACAGCCTACCCTAAAGAAAGACCACACTGAAATTCAACAGACAAACTCTGTTCTTGGATCTTCTTTGAGCGTAATGGCTGCTCGAGGGTCATTTGACTATTTCCATTTCAACATCATAAAATGTGATTAACACTGATATCCGAGATGATTGAAAATATAATACATGGTAAAAGATTAAAAGCACTGTGTAGGACTGTTGTGCTTTTAAAACATATATATAGTTGATGGGAGGTTTGTATGTGTAGACCTTGCAGGATTAGGTTTTAAGTCTATAAGGAAAAACTGCAGAATCAGTTCTGTTTCAGATGGCATGGCTCTGCAAACACTAGATTCCCTATTTAGCTCCACTCCTCTGCAGCAACCAGCAGGCATCAAGAGCAACAGCCCTGTTCAGCAGATCTCTTAAGTTTTTATAAGACACAGGGTCTTAGCCTGCAAAGTAATTGTTTTAAGAACAAAGTAACAACAATTTTATTTTCCACTCATTTTTCACTTCCAGTACTGGGAGTTAACAGAACTTCTGTGCTTCATCTCTGATAGTCATGATCTTTACTTGCTGGAGCCCTATTATGTTTTACCTGTTTAAATCCACTGAATTTCAAACTAAGTGATTACTCCATAAAGCTGCTTCAACAGAGTTACATTGCACAGAATAAGTAAATATTAATTCACAGCCTAATCTTTTCATTTTAATTCACTTAGTAGTTCAAATTGAGTCTCCAAAATAGCTATTTTATAAAATACCTACAATCTCTGCATTTCAACCATTAATATAATGTAGGAGTTATTTGAAAACACATTTTACCCCAGTGTAGTTTTCAAATGAAATTAGCACTTTTTGACTAATACTTAAGCAGCATAGTAGTATTATATACATACATTGAGAAATGACAAAATCTAATTTCATTACTGTATTACTTCAGTTTCATTTATCAGCCTTTTCTGGCTATCACAGAGATTATTACTTTGGCATTTTTTCTGGCCAAGGAGAAGAATGCTAATTCTAAGTCACTTCAGTAGAAGGTGTCTGAAAAAGAGAAAGGCCCCGAGTTGTGAGGAATCCATGGGTCCCAAGTCTGACCACCTCAGCTTTTAGAGTACAGTAGATTTGTGCCTACATTTTTGGGTAAAATATCACTGGAACACATCGCCCAGGGAAGCTGTGGCTGCCCCATTCCTAGCAGTGTCCAGGGCCAGGTCGGACCAGGCTTGGACAACCTGGTCTAGTAAAAGGTGTTCCTGCCCATAGCAGAGGGGTTGGAACTGTAACACTATAACAACACAAGACTATAACAGCTGTTGTTGATCTTGAATTGTGATTACTGAAGGATTGTGGGGTTACCTATTCATATCTAAAGTGTGCTGCTAACTCCCACTTTAGTCACCTAACCTCTGACTTTATCAGTTTTGAGACAGTATTTCTGGACATCAATGACACTTAGAGGCCCTAAGCTTTCTCTTTTAATGTACACATTAAAAGAGTCAATAGTATAAACAAACTGCTCATTAAAAACTCATGCATACCCATCTTAAGGTCATTACAAAGCAGCAGTCAAATAACATTGACTTGATATCTGAGCACACCAATATCCTATTTATAAAGTAATCCATGAACTGATGAACAGAAATATTAATAAGACCATGGAACAGTTTTATGTGTATGGGACAAATGGAGGGTATTAGGATTTGCATACTCATGAGCCTTCCTACTCTGTAAATGTTTGACTTTGATGAGTTTGCCTACACAGACATGTCTGCAAGATCACAGCCTAAAATAACTTCTGGCAGCTGAGAGGCTTTTCTTGCACCAAGACTCACTGCTGGAACAGAAACTCAATAGACCCTTAGCTGGCGAACAGCAATGGCTGCAGTATGCAAAGGTGCTGCTTACACTCTATAAACATGTCATTGTCAACCTCTTTGTAAACACAAATAGCTTCTCATCCCTGTAAGTTTTAAGATCCCACAACTCATTTGTAATAAAACTTTCTCTCAATATGTAATGTGTGCCCCACCAGTACTGAGAAAGAATAGGACAACTTTCATAAATAAGCAGATGTTGTTCAGTTTTTATCTCTCTTCTGCCAAAAACTGATTTACTGTAAATTCCCTCCATCTGGCAGGAAGCTAATCTGAATATGAATCAATCTATTCAAAAATAACTACAAAAATTTTAGGCATTCATAACGGGTTTTTTTCTGTACAATACCATTTTTCAGTCATTCTACTCAGACAAGAAAGCTTTTCAAAGCAAATCAAGCAGAAATATGTTGAGAAGATTCTGCAACTTACATTTTTTCATGAATTCTATCACAATAGGTACCACCAATTTCTTTTGATTTTTCTGCAGTTCATAAACAAGTACTTTCAGGGCAGTAAGACAGAGTATTCAAAAAACTGAGGGGTAGAACAGGAGTGAATTGTCTCTATGCAGTGTACATTAAGTAACGTGTAATAAAACTATGTTATAATCACATTTTAAATAGTACTTTTATAATTTGTTCCTCTTCTTTCAAATGCTCCCTCCCATCACTGAAAGAGACAGAAGTACACACACACATACACACACATTCACTTTAATAACAGCAGTTCAAGAATAGCATCCGACAACAAAATAATACTATAACTAAAGCTTAGCAGAGAGTTCTGTGAGCATAGGTTACATTTGTATGTAATCAGAAGGAAAATCTTGTCTACAGAATCTGAGAAAGATGAATAGATGAGAAAATAGAGAAGCGTACTAGTACAGTGCCCTCTCCTAATTATCCGGGAAAGCACTGTGCCTTTTCCTGGTCAATAACTGCAGTTACTTAGAAAAACAAAAATATGTTTCTTGTTGGAAAGAACATAAATCATGGTAAAACACTTCTACTCAAGAAAGCACTTCAACACATTATGTATACATGCTCAACAGTCACTAAAGATTTAATGAAATTTATAAACCTTCATACTCTGCTTCTTAGTCAGGGAAATGCAAGGGTACCATCCATTCTGAATTGTTAAAAGCATGTGTTTAAATTTCAATAGCTTAACAAGTTATTCTTAAAGTTGGGCACCTGCTTAAGCACACTAAAACGCTCAGCACCAAATTGAGAGCTTAGGGCCAATACCTGAAAGGTACCCTGAGAACCAAGTACATACCATTTTAGACAGAAATGGTAAAATAAGCAAGATGAAAAAATGGTCTTAAAAAGCAGGTAGAGTTGGAGAACCCGAACAGGCAGCAAAAGGAAATGTAGATGAAATGAACAGCCCCCCTAGAGAGCTGCAATATTGTGTTGGAGGAATATGATCATGGCAAGAGTAAGGAGACACAGTAAATGACACACATAAATGAGAGTTACAGAAGGATGGTAGCATGGGAGGTGATTGTCCTTCCACTATCTTGATTCAGTGATAGAAGATGATATCATATAGCTGCGTCTTCCAAAATAATGATGGAAGTGTGGCACCAGAGATCACAGAACTGAAAAACATCACAAAATGTTTCTACTGTATAGATTAGAAATAAAGTACTTAAGATAATCCAGAAAGCATAGGGGGTTAAAGTATTATATAAAAACCAGCCTCCCTAGCATGCATACTGAATGCTGCAGCAGTGGAGACAGGAACGCTTAAGTTCCTGTTTCTGCCACCCAGCAGAAGGAGACATACAAGAGGCTGAGAAATTCTCCAGGTATTTTCAATGTTCCTGCTTTGAAAGGTGCTTCCATTGTACCTGGTATAAGCATAATTATATAGAGTAAATTATTTTGCAGAGCAAATTATTTTGGTCCTTTGGTTTCTCATTCCAACTCAATTTTACAGGATTGGGTGAACACAGCGCATAGAAAAAGCAGAAGAAAAAAGACCAGAGTGCTCACTCTTTAACAAGGCTTAAACAGCCAAGGTTATAAATTCCATCTTGTACGTGACTCATGTTTTTCACACCCATTTTGTGATATATCTCAAAGGCCCCTACATTAATTCCTTCAAGACCATATTCTCATTCAAGGATACATTTTATCATCCTAGAGCTGCAAAGAGGCATTTTCACCCTAGTGTTCCCTCTCCCTGTAAGAGCAGAGCTGGATCTCCTGCTACCCAGAAAGTCTAGCAAGGCAGAAAGCTGAAGTCACACAGCCAACTGTCAGGCAGCTATGACCACAACCAGCCCCAAACAGGGCTAAGGCTCATGCTCAACTTTCCAGGGTACTGAAGGTATTAATTGGCTCCTATATTTACTTATTTTATTTATTCAAAATAGGTCTTACTTTGACCTGCTCCTGATTTCCATGAGAAACAGAGTTTGCACTTTCTTGTGCCACAATCATTAAATATTCACCTGAACCCTGATCTACCCGTAGATTTGAACTATTTTGTTAACTAAAACCTGATCCACTAAAAGCATGTTACAGAATCTAAACAAAAAAAAACAACAAAACAAAACAAAAAAACCAGCCCCATGTAGTAGAACTCCTTCTCCCTTTCGTAGCTATGTGCTGTGAAAAATGTACTACAAAATAGATTTTCATTTTTTATTGGTGTAATATATTGTTTATTGTATGTACTTTACAAATCACTGTACTTCACCTAGAGATTTTAAGTGTGGAAAATGGATTATTAGCTTTTTATGTAACTTACGACATTTTATAACGTTGAATGAAAATTCATGAATTTAAATTGCAAACCATATAATAACCCAAATAAACTTAAATATACAAAATGCTGATTGTTTAAATGAAAGTATTGCATAAAGTCATGACTGCATTAACCATATTGGCTGTTCTTTTCATTATTTTAATGGTCTTAGGTGATATTCTGAAAATATGAACAATGTACTAGGATTAAACATTCAGTAGTTTCGATTGGATAGTGCCTTTCACTGAAAGGCAGAAAAGCGTGAATAGAAACCAGCTATTGTAACATTGTCTAGTTATACTAAGTCTCCAGAATAAAAAGTCAGATCAGATTTTAATGTAAACTTCATAGCAAAAGGATATTGAGATTTTAAAGCCATATTAACATCTAAGTAATCACAGTGCATATATGAATGAAGCCTTATCCCAAAAACTTTAAGCTGCAAAACAATCTTTCTTGTCACATAGAACTGCTACATTTATCTGCTTCCATAGTTACTCAATTTAAAGATTGCCCCACCCATTTAAAAACATCATAATTTTAAACATACAGATGCAGCTGTGGTCACACTGAACTGCAAACACCATGAGGCAGCTGTGGGTTATTTATTCTAGAATGTAATTCAGCATAGACTTATATTTACATCGTATAACACACTATCTCTATGGCTTTTTTCACGTATGTTTTCTTCGTATTTTCAAGACAACTACCAGCTGAGCTATCCTTGCTCTTCTTTTAGTCCTTGAACACCTTCCATTTCCCCAGTTGCACTTCTAGACCTCTGAATTGCTGCCAGTTTACGAGACAGCAGAATGATAAACACTTGCTGGTTTTGATTAAATTCCTCACTAGCAAGGAAAGCACAAACATGGCAATTACATTAAGGTATGCCATGTTTGAAAACACCAATCACTGCAAGGCAAAACCTCTCCCTAAACAACTAAAGTAAAGAGTTTAGTTATAATAAACAGCACCTTGAATAAGAAACAGCAGCAATGCACCAGGACACAGATGGAGCTTTGTTCACAAGCTCTTATTGCAGTAGTTGCTGTGTATGCTGAAAAAGTGACCCTTCCCAACTGATGCCAAAACCCCTCATTACCTTTAGCTAGCAGAGATGCTTATGCAAGCACCACCTAACATACATTGGTCATTATCAGCTCTGTTAACATCAGGATTCACACTGATAAGGCTAACTAAACGAAGAGTATTCTAACTGCAACTGCAATTCAGACTATCAACTCTGGCATATTGACTTTCTGCTAAAAAAGATGAACACTGCACTAAAACACAGTTCAAAATAATAAAATGTTGCTTGTAATTTGCACATCCACTGCCTGGTGCTCCCATCCTCTTTGGCAGGCCAGACTCCCTGATAAACTCTACATCTTGCATATAAGCATGAAAGTAAGATCCTCCTCTCCCAAAGATGACAGGCTGTAGCACATCCTGTGTGGACCAATGCACCTATGAAAAAAGAACTGATCAGAGGAGCTCTTAAACAGCAACTCTTCCCCAATATACAAGCAATGATGTCAAAATAAGAACTTTCAGTTTTCAGTAAAAGTACACACACAAACACATACATATATATATATATATATATAAAAAGCTATTGAAAAGGTTTTTAAAACAGGGACCTTCAATTACTGCTTTGAAGTAATTACATCAGCTCTTGCAGCAGCTAATGTATCGGTTGTTCTGTTGGTTGATGTACAGGAAAAGGTGCACAACTTACACTTTCAAACACTTTGTTAAACTACATAATATTTCTTTGGATACACTCGCTGGTCATTCCTACCTATTTTATTCTAAGTATCACCTGGTCAAATTCTGCCTCATCATTTCATGGAATACAAACACAGCCTCTTTTATGTATTGGAATCATATGGCAAGGTTTTGGTAGCAGGAACTACAAGCATGGCTTATGCAAGAAGCTGAAGCTTCCCCCATGTCCGATAGAGCCCATGCCAGCCAGCTCCAAGTCAGGCCCACCACTAACCAAGGCCAAGGCCAAGCCCAACAATGCTTGTGCAATAACATATTTAAGAGGGAGCAGGTTTGCTGACAGGACTCGTAACCCTGGGTGGCAGGAGCATGGTGGAGCAAGTCTGATCCTGAAGGACTGCACCTTGTAGGAGGGATCCAAACTAGAGAAGTTAATGGAGAACTGTCTCCCATGGGAAAGACGCCACACAGAAAAGCATGGACAAAGACCACGGGGAGTCCTCCCCCTGAGGGAGGGAGAAAACCTGTGAGAAGCTGACTGCAACCACCATTCCCCATCATCCCTCTGTGCTGCTGACAGATAGGAGGTGGAAAATTCAGGAGCAAAGTTACAAGCCATGGAAGAAGGGAGAGGAGGGTGAAGGTGTTTTTAAAATTCAGTTTTATTTCTCATTTTCCTACTCTGATTTGGTTGGTAATAAATAAAACTAATACTCCCAAAGCAGAGTCTGTTTTGCTCATGACACTAACTGGTGATTTTCTGTCTTTATCTTGTACCTTTCATTACATTTTCTCTCCCTGGTCTAGTTGAGGAAGTGACTGATAGAGCAGTGGTGACACCGGTATCCAGCCAGGATCAACCCACCACATCTGGCTTCTACTGAGTTACACTGGAAACTCCAAATATAAACTCTGATACGCTACAATCTCTTCAGGGTGCAGGAGCTAATTTAAGGTGACATCCTGTGCCTACAGCAATGAACAAAGAGTGAGAGACAAAGCATGTCAAGATAATAGTCAATGGAGCAGATTGTTAAAAGGAATAGATATGAACACAATTGAATGCTAGTGTCTGTAAAGACAAATTTAAACTAGGAGCTCATTGAAGTAATTGAGTAAAGGCCTTAAGATTTGGTCCTGTGTGATCATTTGCAAAATGTTTAATCACATTCACTATTAATTGCAGAGTTTTGTGTGCTTTGAAAGAATTGCTATTATTCAGTGTGGGTCTTCAGACAATGTTATTGATTGTCCTTATCCAGGAAATCACTTCTGTATTCCTGAAAATGCACTGTAAGTGCAACAACTTTTTCTGCCTCTCAGTTTCTGTAACTAAAAGCTCTCACTCTTCACCCAACCCACTAAAATACAGGGAAGAAACTTGAGTGTCATCAATACTTATATAATAGATGAAGTTGAGAAATACTGTTCTGAATAACTCAGTGAAGAACATCAGTTTGCAATTAGGATGAGATCCACAAGCCTAGAAGCCTTAACTGAAATTCTCCCTTATATATCCCTTCTGTAAATGAGAAAACATCTAACATGATGGAAAAGAAGTATTTCAACAGCCTTTCCACATCAAGGCAGGACTTAATCGGCACATGAAGGAAACCATATAGTGTGGTTGTCTCTGACAGAAATAAAATAACCAAGAGCCCTTGCAAATATTTTTTACTGCAATAGCTCTAATAGTTGGAATTATAACTCATTTATACATGTAACACTATGATTTGCAACAACAACTGTAATAAATCCATCAAATTGCCCATAGCTTTGTAAACAGACCCTGTCTTCAGAGTGTGACAGATTTTCTTCAGCTTCGGTACAGGCTGCTCTTTTACTGAGACTGGAATTCTAGTAAAGCAGGCATGAGATGTATTTAAAGTAGGTAAATTAGGTTACTATGTATTTTCCTCATTTTAATTAAATCTCTTTTGTTAAGCAGATCTCTCTTTATGAATGTGTTAAAAATTCCTGTAACACCAGGAAATGTAACACATCTGGGGTTTGTTTGGACAAATGGACTTCTCTGTTTAGAGAGACTTTAAAACTTGGTTTATCCCCTTGAAAAACTACTTGAAATGCCTAAAAGAGCATTTTAACATAAAGAAAAAATCAAAAAGTGAAAAGAGGACGCACATGGAAAAGTGAAAGAGACAAAAGAGAACGCAATCAAAGCAACATTAAACTTTCAGTTTCAGTCTTCTTCCATGTTACATTTGGTAATGTTAGATAAATAATTAGACACAAGTTTCTAATGTTCCAATCTACAGTGTCCTAAGTAATAAAATTTAGGACGAAATGTACTTTCATAGCACCCAGAAACTCCTACTGATGCGTTCAGTCTCCAGCTCTTCGGTAACTGTTGTATCCAGTATTATTGAGAAAAACATAATTGTATATAATGACACATTTCCATCATCAGAGCACCTCATAGTTACACCTCACCATGGCTGTAGTGCCAGTATTCCGATGAAAAGTGAAACTCTTGCAATTATACTGTTTTCTTTGCAATTAGGCCAAACATGCTTTGCAATGCCTTTAAATAGACTGCACTGCAGTTGCTCCTGAAAACACAAATGTATCCAAATACAAACTATCGCTTGTAAACAGGAAAAAGCATCATAAAGACAAGGTTCAGAAACTAAAAAAAACAAACAAACAAACAAACAAACAAACCCACAATTTTTATTTGCAAGTATATGAGGAGACAGGAACTACAATTATTTTAGGTACAAACTGGACAATTTTACCTTGTACCGACGTTAAATGGTGTACATAGAACTGTAAAGTATAAGGGGGAAAAAAATATTCGTTAGATTTAGCCTTTATAAAAGGTGATTGAATTTAACTGAAGTCATCAAGAGCTCACCAAGAGCATCTGCTATCTAAAATCATCTTCCCTTTTCTTATGTGCATCCATAATACATATTAGCTTTTTATAGGATTAAAATACCCTCAGGCGCAAAGAGCCTAATGGCAACCAAGTCATTTCCCTCACCTGGGTCAGTTTCTGAATATTCTCTTTACCCAGAATTCTGGACATGTTTTTAAAACAGTGGCTTTTTTTCTCAGAGTTCTGTGGAGGTTCATTAACATTTTCAGATGATGCGAGCCATTCACATTTAGAAAACTCAAAACGTTCTTTCCATGCATCTGCCTTCAATTTCCTTACGCACTTGATGTGTGCATACATTCCTGTTGCATTAATACACCTCTATACAGTCCAAGTTAAATCTTGAGCAGTATTCAAAGAAACAGATTAGCAATATTTTCCAGATACTACTAAATATGACAGCTTTGCAGCTCCAGGCTTGCAAGAGCAAGTTTGCTTCCAAAAGAAAAAATAAAGGACAAAAATAATCAACAAATACTGAAATCTAATTATTCACTATATACATGTATTTAAATTTGAAATATGCTTATCATATGAATTAACAAGTGGTTTTTCTTCCTGTTCATAGTTCTTCCAGCCCTATGAGAGTTGGGGCATGGGAAGATGGCTCACTCAAGCTGTTTAAATCTTCCAAAAGCAGTGTCTAACAGTTTGTTGTCTGTAACATTTAGAATATAAACATGCACAGTTTTCAGAACTGCACTAAAACAATATCTAATGCAGAGCTTAGAGAGAAATGGCAGGCAGAAATCTCAGAGGAGAATGAAGAAAATGACTGGACTGTGGAAGAACAAAATTAATAATAATGAACAACTTTACATATACCTAGAGTTAACTAAAGAATTATGTTAAATTGTATGGTTGTGTTATTTCTCCCGTGAGAGAGAAGAATTATGAATGCTTTATTGTTTTACTACATAAAACATATCTGCTTTTAATATTCAATGTTGAAATGTAGCGTCAGTTAAATGATCCATAGAGATAAGAAACATATATCTGCTCCTTTCCCACTACAGAGAGGGCAAACAGAACACAGTGGAAAGGTGTCATTGATTCAGTAATAGGAACAGAGAAGGCTGTGGCTCTTTACCCAAATCAAGTTTTTTATGAGTAAGGTTCACATAACATCACAGAGACCATGTCATAAGTCAGGAAGGGTAGTTCATGAGTCTCAGTATTCTATACCCAGTAGTCCTGGGACCACTGTACATAGGCATAAATTCAAACAGCCTAAGAGATGCTTTACACTGCGAAAACATATGAAATTACATCTGTGAAGAGTATGGGTAAGAATCAGCCTCAACTTTTACCCATGTAGATCCCACAATAAGGGAACATGGCCTAGGAGTCTCCAAACCAGCAGGTAAACCTATTCCATGCAGGGAAGAAAATCTGCACTGATCTTCCTGTGCCAGACACACTGGTTTTACCGCCAGAGTCTGCTGGCAGGAGAGGAGCAGATGCTTCATTCTGGTAGCCTGGCAGCAACACAGGGCTCTGCCTGTGGTATTGGGAATTGAGTAGCTATATAGGAAAGATACTGTTACATAGCAAATACCAGAAATATGTTCCATGTGGGCAGCAGGCATCATTAATTTATACTTTTTGTGAATTTTAGAAAAACAGGGTACCAGGGTGACTTAAACAGTGAAAAAGATGCCATCCATTTAATTTCCATGCCCACATTTCCACATAAACTGCTGTGCTTTGGCAAGTCATTTTTTTCACACTGATATCATCCCTTTACAGTCCTAAATTCTACACTGACTTACAAGCCTGCTGCCTTGGCTGATCAGTGTACTCAGGATGCAGGGATCCAACTGCACAGATAGTCAGCCAGGATTGCATGTTAAGGCTATTTCAATACTGTGCAGAAACGTACCATGCTATGATATCTCAGCTAATTCTAACATAACCCTTATTCAATAACTGGAGACATAACAGTATCAGGATGGCACTGCCCTGGGGTATCACACTGGGTATACTCAATACAGTTGTCCTGGGTTTAGCAGTAACAGTCATTTTCTCTTCTTCATAGTAGCTGGTGCAGCTCTGTGATTTTGACTTTCAGTTGGGAACAAAACTGATAACAGGAATGTTTTTAGTTACTGCTTGAATGTTTTACTCCCCAAGGACTTTCTGAGTCTCATGCTCTGCCAAGGAGGACGGGAGGCTGTGAGGAAGCAGGGACAGGACACCTGACCCAAACTGACCAAAGAGGTATTCCATACCATAGCACGTCATACCCAGGAGGTAACTGAGAGTTACCTGGAAGGGCTAGTTCTCTGGGGAGGTTGGAGAAGGTATTTGGTAGGTGTTGGGGTGTGGGGTGTCGTGAGTTATCTGTCAGTGGTTGGTGAGGTGCTGTATTCCTTTTCCTTGTTATTTCCTTTATCATTATTATTATTGGTGGTAGCAGCAGTGATTTGTGTTATACCTTAGTTACTGAACTGTTCTTATCTCAACCTGTGAGAGTTGCATTCTTTCGATTCTCCTCCCCATCCCTCTGGAAGCAGGGGAGGACAAGAAAGTGGGGTTGAGTGAGTGAAGGAGCTGCATGGCTGGGTTTAAACCATGACAACAGTATACCGCTTCTAGGAGCAAAGCCAGTATCTCTGCATGAAACTGGACTTTCCTATGTAGAATTGGCAGCTGCCCCAGGGTTAGCTTAGGAATGAGTATATAATGGTGCATCCCAATGTAGACATCCCCAAATTGATGGTGTGTCTACCAGCATCACCAAGCTATGTTAAATCTTGGTGCTCTATCCTACCACCAGCACAACTGCAGGTGAGTCACTGCTGAATCAACTCCACCCAGTCAAATAAACTCTCTAGAAGTGGTAAATTTTGGCAAAATTAGGTATTGTGGGTAGAATAGCTGAATGTGTAACCTCACAAACCCTGGAAGTTACATCGTTCTGATTTCAGGCATATTTTACTGAAATAGCTTCTATTTGTTGCAATACTTCTAACACATACCATAGAATAATGGAGCACAGTGTTTTACCCTAAAGCCAGTATATAAAAGACATGCAGATAAGAAACAGGATTTTGCATAGATATTTACCATCTTTACTTATTATTTTGAATAAAATAGTGCTTTACATCTTACAACTTCTACATTTCCCACACATACACGCACATTCTTCATGTTTTATTCAATAATATGTTATTTTAAATGGTTGCTCCAAGGCTAAGAAACACAAGATTTGTTATAGGCATATTGGCCACAAAACAGATAAACAAATCAAGAATTACTTTTTTGGGGTTTATCACTAGCATGAAACTTTGATGGATTTTCAAGGGGGTAGATAACGTCTGACTATTAATATCAAGAGCAGACCGATTCAACTTTCTATCATATTTACTTCCTATCATATTTAGTAAGGCACCTAAATGATTCCCTCTCAGCACTTGGATTACATTACTGAATTTTTAACTCCAACACACAGCTTTTTTTAAGCCCATATAAAAGTCCTTGTGTACAGAGAAATAGAACCTATCTTGCTGCACATGACCCTTTCCCCTGGTCTCATCTAATGAGTTTATACGGTCAGCATGGGACTTACCCTGGAATTCCCAGTCAAAACCAAGTTACCAAGTGTTACCAAAGCTTTGACAATCGAGCATCAATTAACACTATATTGTCACAAAGGAAACAAGTATTTTCTAAAAAACATGACCTCATGAAAAGAAATGAAACAGTTTACAGCTGACTGAAACAAAACAGGCTGCCATATATATTAATTTATTACAAAATGGAAAGGAAATGTTCTCCTTAGTACTTGGGTTAATGGAATAAAATAATGCATTTAAATTGAAGCAAGATTTACACTGAACATTCAGATAAGCTTTCCAAAGGCAAGGTTAGTAAATCACTTGACTAGAGTGGCTGATCACTGCAGAATTTCTTCTGTTTTTAAGAACAACTTTAGTAAAAATCTCTCAAGAATTATTTACATATCCACTGACTCCAGGTTGCAGATGAATGGACCAAAAAGCATGTCAAGATGTGTCTTAGCAGGGAGGGCTGCAGGGCTGGCTTCTGTGAGAAGCTGCTAGAAGCTTCCCCCACATTCAATACAGCCAGTGCCAGCTAGCTCCAAGACTAACTGGCCACTGAACAAGGACAAGCCCGGCAACAACAGTGGTAGCACCTCTGGCATAACATATTTAAGAAGGCAGTTGGGCAGGGGAGTGTGTGTGGAATGCAGCTCCAGAGGAGTGAGGATACGTGATAGAAACTGATGGTCAGACACAGAGGTCAGTGAAAGAGGGGGAGCTGGTGCTCCAGATGCTGGAACAGAGATTCCCCTGCAGCCCATGGTGGAACAGACTGATTATAAATACTCATTTATTATTTAGAAAGATAAGGACTAGTTAAATCAATAGAACAAATTGATTTTACCCAGAAAGGAATCCATCTAGTTTGAGATTTCTGGGCACCATGCAGTAATCTTCCTCCCAAAATAAACAAATAGAAATCACACATGCAGCACAGTCTGACTATCACTGAATTTATTTCATGAATCCTACCTCAAAGGGGACTGGAATGCTAACCAGACTTCTATTCAAACCCACCTACTCACTGAAAACCAAATACTGAAAATGGTTATTTAGGGAGCGCTTGAGAGGTAACCATGCAGAACTCACTGCTGTTCTTGGATCCCTTCTAAATATATTGCATATATTATTTTATTTTCCAAGTCTGTCCTTTCATCAAATGGCTTCTGAGAAAATCTGTGCATGCTCAAGGGCTTTTAGTTTTTGTATCCACCTTACCTACAAAAGCAGCAGCTGATTTTCTTTGAGAGTGGAAAATAGGCCCATCACCTGTTATTCTCAGGTAGAAAGTCCTTGACCCACAGGGTTTATGCTGCAGACAAAACAAGGCCTGGCAGTTTTCTGAGCATCACTGTGGTTCTTGATCTTAGTTTCTTACTTATTGTATCAAAGGATTTAGAAGAATGCTTTCAGACTGCAGCAATACTATCCTGTTACAAATATATTCACAATAGTGCTGTCTGCTTTCCCATATTCTAGCTAACAAGAAGTCAAAACATTCAACCCTTGTACAGGAAAAGTCCCAATAAACAAAGCTGGATTTTGATGCTAGTGTGGCCCACAAGAGCTAGCTCAATAACTACAGGGAAAGTTCTTACAGCAAATTTAATCAAAAGGTCACCCAAGTAAAGATTACCAAAACCAGTGTTTTATAAAAGGCAGTACATATTCTTAGGCAATGAGAAGCTGTGTTCTGATTTTTCACACTGTCAGCAGTGACCATCTAGCTTAACAGGGCATTTCTCCAGGCACTTTGGGGTGTCACACACATGTCTAAGGAAATCATCAAGTCCAGTGAGAAGTGGGAGTAAAACACTATCCACCACACCTTCGGCAATTGTCTCCTTGACATCTCACACAGATTGCAACTACAGTGAAAGAGCTGAGGAGGAAGCACAACCCTGGATCACCAATTGTTCACATGCCTGCAGTATCTGGTACAGCACCTTACAACAATGTAGGATGCATATCCTTCCATCTTGCTTTTTGTGTTGAATCTTACAGAAGTAGGTTTAGACTGCTGCTTTATTTCATTGTCCTCCTCTAGCTGCATTTGTCTCCACTGACACTTATTCTGAAAAAGGAGCCTGAAGAAGGCTCCTTTTTCACATAGCACAACAGCTCAAAGGTAGGTGGGGGAGGTCCATCTTTATAGCTCAAGTGGCAAAGGGAGAGAGCACTGTAGGATGCTGTAAACACAGTGCTGCAGGTCAAAGAGTTGGGAAAGCTCAGTGAACAAAAAAAAGATTATTGCTCCCTATCAGACACAAGATTACAGCCCATTTTAAAAGTGAACAGCTTTTCTTAAAAGATAATAGCACAGTCTGAATGAATTAAGACTTTTCACATCTTCACCATTTCACTGCAAAACTTACAAAAGGTAGCTTGCTGCAGCCCATGTTTTGGTGCTTTGAGTACTTGCTTTATGACTTTAGGCAGCACAGTTGTTATATACATGAACACAACTTTAATATTTTTCTCAGCACTGTTCTTAATAGTATTGCTGTAGGCTGCTTTCTGGCTGGGTTTAGGGACAAATATCATGCAAAGGGGAAGAAAAGATAGTAATAGGTGAAGAGATTTTTCATATTGCCTTTAGGATTATCTCTAGCAATTAATTTTTTTCTTCCAATAATGCATAGATGTCCCAATGAGACAGATAAAGTAGGTCAACTCATTATCCCAGCTGCACTGACTCAGCAGCACTCTAGCCATTTTCCCACAACTAAAATAGGCATTGCACAGAGAAACACATACAAATTAGAGTAGAAATATCAACATTGCCTAGGTCAGCAAAACCATATGGTGTTTAGATAAAACACATGCATACTCAGAAATGGCTGGCATCTTCATTCTGCATATAAAAACCTCAAAGCATAGATAACTTTTCAGTCTTTGCTTATTTTTTCTATATTTTAAAGTGAACTCAGAGCTCATAAAAGATTCTGAACTGACAGCTCTGAATACCAGAGTGCTCCAGCTGCAGGCACTGACAAGTGAGCTTCATGCTTCCCTATGTTGTTCTGGTAGTTCTACCCAATTTGGAAAGGCCACCTGCACTCTCATTAACCCACTGGCCCCTCAGTTGCAGCTGGCAATAAGATACTAAAGAGATAGCCTTTGAGATGACATCTACTGGCAAACAGAATGAAAGCATCCAAATCACCTTCAGCCAGATTTCACACTAGATGTGAAAAATGGCCCAGTGGAAAGACACTAGAAAACAATACAAATAGAAATCCCTAGAAGTCCTTGTTTTCTTAATAACTCTCTAAAATGTTTTCTCAGGGCTGCAATATTAAGTCCTGAGTTCCTCAACATAAAACACATTTTGTTATGTACTATTCCCAGTCACAAAGGAAAGTTGGTATAAAGTCCATCAGAGCTTGCTACTTCTTGTCACTCTGCAAGTCTGAAATCCTGTTTCTTGTTTTGTAGCATTTCAGTTGGTAAACACACAAGAAAACTCCCTGTATTCCCTTGAGTTCTTTCATTGCTCTTCTTTCATCATATGGAAAACAGGACTCAACTTATGCTAGAGCTTTTCAACCATAATGTAGTAAAACTGAGCTCCCTACAGAGCCATGTTTAGCTGTGAGTTAGCTAAGTGTTCCAAAGCAACTTAGAGCTGCAGTACCTGAGTCCCTTAGATTCCTCAGAAAACCACAACTGAGCTCCCAAAGGGATCTATGTAATAATATATTTTATAATATATCTTATAAACTACCATACTACAGAAAAAATAGCCACTGAGATGGAGGGGAGGTATAATATGGTGTCTCTGAAATGTGAAGATGTTCCATGCTTTGCTCTGAAATTCCAGATGTAATTTCACTGTCTCATATAAAAAAAAGAATGAGAAGCTTTAACTTTTCATTGCTACATAACCACATCATCCCTCAAAGCTATTAAAAAAAAGACAGTGTGCTTCTGCTTTTAATTTCCACTTGTTATTGTTTTACATCTCCACCTCAGTATCTTTTAAGTACAGTGACTCACATTGAGTTTTTAGTGTTGGTGAGCACAGTCCTATAAGTTTTGAAGACTGATAAGCAGCCTTTCTTATGTAAATATCATTAGCCACTGAAAGCAGGAGATAAGAGAACAGTTATTAAAAGAGCCAAAATGTCACAAAGCTAGCCCAGTGAAGGCAGCTATGTGGTTTCACTCAGTAAGACCAAAACGTAACACCCAGAACACAACCATATTGTTCATCTGAATGGTGTGTAACAAGTTTTTTTTTTTTACAGTGGATAAACTGACAAACTCACTGATACCAGAGACTAATATAGCTTATATTTTCCTTTGATGTACACTGCTTAACATACAGCTACCAATAACATACATACAGTAATGTGTATAACATCTGCTCACTGCACAGGATCATACAGGACACGGATTGATCTCCTGCAAATCACCAGGGCTCAGTTCCCCTATTTCCACTTGCGGGGGTCTCAAAGCAAAACAGAAGCAAGGAAGCAGCTTACAGTGTTTTCAGTAGGTATTAGCTGACTTGCCTTGAGTATCATAAAACCACATAATCATCTCTGCATCTTTGAGCTGGGCTTTGAGGGAGAAGAAAGTCATCCTGCAGCTGTGGCATTAGCAGAATCAAGAAGAAACTAGACATAGCAACCCAGGATTTGCAGTATTCACAGTGCCTCTAGAGGAACTGCAACTCACAAAGGTTTGAACTACACACATTCATTGCAAATGAGAGTCGAGTCCCAGCAGCTGGGATCAACATCAGTACAGTGAGCAAGTATTTTCCTGTAGATTGAAGAAGTCCATTAGACCCTGGGATGTGGCTCATAGGAACAAACCAGGAGGAGTGCTTGATAAGGGATTGACCTTGAGAAGCTGCAGTTTAGAGCTGACAGGAATCTCATGCTGGAACAAAGACGAATGCAGAGTCCTGTGCTGAGGGTAGAAAAATCCATTAGTATGGGCAATATCCAAAACCACATTGAGCAATTCTGCAGAAAGGACCTAAGAATCCTCCTGGAAAACAAGGTGAATGTGACTAATGGCACACCAGGTTGTGCTACCAGAATATAACCAGCAGGCCAGATAAATGATTATTTGGCACCTATAAGACCACATCTGGAACACCATACCCAGTTTTGATTTTCCAAGTGCCAGACATTTATAAAATTAATGAAGTCTGGCAAGTGGCTGAAAGACAGCTAAGGACTGAACATCATTCCAGAAATTAAAGCATTCTAAGTATAACTGAACTTCTGAAAGGTCAAATCCTGGTATACTCATTGGCTTTAGCTACAGAAAATGTGTTTGCTTGAAGCCTACTGCTTGGATAGCTGCTTCTTTAAAATGACTTTCCATGTACTTTCTATGTTACAAGGTACAAAATAGTAGCTTTCCAAGGAAAGAATTAGGAAAAAATATCAAGCAGAGTTAGTGCATGTAAGTTAATGAACCATTTGCCTTAGAGATGTTTAGAAAACTATTAAGGGAGCAGGGGGACCTTTGAAAGCTGTTCTCTAGAACACAACCATTGTTAAAAAATATTTGTCACCTATTGTCCTTTAAACAAGGTAGGGAAAAATATTTACAAAATCTGAACTCCATATTGCTTAAAAATTGACATTTCATGTTACAGAAAAGATGTCTGGTAAGGAAATATTTTGTATGGGAAATAGCAGTGCAGAAATACCTATTTTTCCAAATTCATCAGCAAACTTCTGCACACAGGAAAACACATCACTCATTTCTCAGAACCACAAGGGGACATTGTCCATGTATATAGCAAGAGTCAGCTAGAGTGGTTAAGAAGTATCAGAGCATGGATAACTAATGGAGTTGCACTAACTCATTCACAGACAAGTTCAGATTGACTTTGGACATATTTTTGCATGCCAAAAAACTGACTGAGGTACACAACAAAATGAAGCAGAGAGTAACCACTAACTCTTTCTGACAGCACCAATGTATGTGGGATGGCAATTCTAGACAATTCATCTTTTATCTTAAGTCACATTGCAATTTACTCATTCTACAAACAGTTGCTTCCACATTCAGATTTCTGCATGCATAGATAGCAGTGAAAAAGTCACATTACAGTCAGCTAAATACTGAATTGTTTCAGTATTTCACTAGAAAGTCCATTGTTTCATCTGCAAGCAGCTTTTCTTCCCATAACTCTCAGATCAGCTCATCATCAAGCTTTAAGTTATTACAGCTTGCAAAGAGCCCACTAAACTACATTTATGTTAAGAAATAGACACATTCGTTGTTCTCACTCTTATGTCATGAGCAGGTCTTTTCAGGAAGAAAGCCTGTGACAGTGGTATGCCAGCTCCAAGACCCAGCTGAACCATAGAGATACAGGCTGCTTACACTTAAAGAACATGCTCATTTTCAGAACACAGTCTGTAATTAATAGTTCTCAGTTCCTGTTTTGATTGCACCATTCTCCCTTAAATGCTTTTGGTATTAAATGCCTGCTCTGCAGACATGTGGTACACACCAGAGCTTTATTTTCACACAGAATAAAGGCAAAAAAAATCTGTAACACTTAAGGAAAACCACTCTTAATTTTACATAATACAGGATTTATTCCATTAAGAAAAGTATGGGTAAAATACACCTTTTTTCCCCCCAAACCATGCTGGGTATTGTGGTTTTTAACTTGTGTTTTCATTTGTTTTCCTTGAGCTCTGTTTAGAGCTAGAGAGGAGCTATAACTACAGAGAACCGATCCCGATTCTTTTGTTTTTTCTCAAGCACAAGCCTGATAGCATTTTGCTGTACAGTGGGCTCCTTCAAAGAACAGAACAGGCACAGCAGAGCTCAACTTCACATGCTCCTCACTGTGACTACCTTTCTTTTATGCTAGGGAAAACTGGCAACCATCACAAAGTACAGTAACTTTAGATGGTGCTATTAGTGGAAATTTCCCATACAAAAAGATAATTCCTTGCTAAATCTCAAGCACGTTTCAGGCACAATTTACCTAACACACAGCCCACACGAGCTCACCTTTTTTACACATTTTTTAAAAAGCTCATGACAATGTCAGGCATAATCTTTATTACATTCTTCGTCATCTTCCCTCTAAAAATGTCAGGATTAAGAAGTGCTCAAAGTGGGTTTTGTACACACCACTGTACAAGACACCTGCAATTTTGCTATTTTAGAAAAAACATCCTTAAAAACAGCTACACAAATACATATCTTCATTTGTTGTAGGAGATGGTTTATGTGACTTGGACAGAACACCCAGCACTGTACAGCTTATGAAAGGAGGCGTGCTGGAGTTAGTTGCACATAAGCCATGGGACAAACTGGAGGAGAACTCCGTGTGAGCAGAACTGCAGGGAGAAGCGGAACTGATAAGAGAAACGGAGTCAGCAAGAACGAAGGCCACCTGCTTTCCAGCCTACCGGAGCAGAGGAGTGAAGAGACTTCGGTTTTCTACTGTTACATTGTTTGCCTATACTGTTGCTAAAGAGATAAGTAGAAAGAGTTTGTTAGCTTAGTAGTAGCCGCGGGGCAATAGCCAATCAGCATGCTTTCTTGTAAGGGGTCTGTCTTTCTATATAAGTACCTGCTTTTGTAGAAATAAATGACATTTAGCTTGCATCAAGCTGCGTCCCGCCTCTCAATCGCNAACTGCAGGGAGAAGCGGAACTGATAAGAGAAACGGAGTCAGCAAGAACGAAGGCCACCTGCTTTCCAGCCTACCGGAGCAGAGGAGTGAAGAGACTTCGGTTTTCTACTGTTACATTGTTTGCCTATACTGTTGCTAAAGAGATAAGTAGAAAGAGTTTGTTAGCTTAGTAGTAGCCGCGGGGCAATAGCCAATCAGCATGCTTTCTTGTAAGGGGTCTGTCTTTCTATATAAGTACCTGCTTTTGTAGAAATAAATGACATTTAGCTTGCATCAAGCTGCGTCCCGCCTCTCAATCGCAATAATTTGTTTTTCAATATCATATTTTAGGGGTCTATGATGCAGAGCTATTCAGTTGCTATCAGTACTTGTAGTCCAGAGAAAAGTGCTATTCTGACTTATTTTACTTTTACAGGAAATCTAGTATATAAAATTCCCAAATATTAGTTTGATTTTTATAATTACATATTAAGATTGACAACATTTCTAATTAATTTATAGCTTAACCCTATCCCATTTTTTTTTTTATAAGGGCATGCAAGAATTACAATATTCAGTCAACCCTTGTTTGGCAGAATCCTATTCCTCTCAACAGTCTGCTGCTTCAAAGGAAAGTGCAAGTACAAGATAGAGGTCAAACATCCTTACAAAGGGAATTTTAAGCAGAGGCAGTAAGAATAAAAGGTAGCACCAGCAGAAAGCAGCAGATTTCTAGCATGGTGCACAGAGGTTCACATATTTCACATTCTCTGCAAAAACCCAGAGATATGCTCTTAATGTAATTAGTAAAGGTGGCCTTGTTACTGACCTTGATATAAGCAGGATTTGGCTCATTTCCTGCTTAAGAAACCCTTCTCCTTAATTTTGGGCACAAGGAGATTAAATTGACAATTTCATTTCAACTCAGGGTATGAAAACCGCTACCAGGTTTGCAGGCTGCAACTGACTGAAGTCATGCAGCCCTCCAGCAGAAACAGTTTTTGAATGCTTCTTGAGCAGCTCACCACTGTCACAAGCACTTCTTTGAAGGGATTTCTGATCACAGTGCATGCTGCCATCATGAAAGTGTCTGTATCCATTATATGCACCCAATCTCAAAACAAGACATTCCAGATTTCAGAAGTCTCCTTCAGCCTAAAGCTTTGGCTATCCTCACTTGGAAAATACAAATAAAGGCATCTGCCTTGCACTACCAAATACAATGCTAATCAGCTCCTAATGGAAAGGTATTCTGCCTGCTCAATTTGACAGCTAACCCTACCATGAAGATGAGTAACTACTGCCTGGTTGTTTCCCATTATTTGTACTAACACTCTCTCCTTAGCAAATAATTACACTGAATAGTAGAAAGAGCACCCTTCATGTTTCTAAACATGACCTGCATTTGTCTCACCACGATCCTTATGCTTTCACTCTGAATTTACTGACACCATATTTAAGCTTCTCAGTGCCTGGATAGCCTTACTATTTCTACTTAAGCTTCCTGGATTCACAGATTCTTGAGGTACAGAGACCATCATCCTGACATCATACGTAATACAAGGTATCACAGAAGTGTCATCACTGCCTTTGCTTGATTTCTAATGCCTCTTTTAGAAGGAAATGACCTCCATACTGACAATGAAAGTTCCAAATATAGTAAGTTACATATTGGAAACTAAAGGGGGAAAACAAGGAGGCTTTTTGGTAACTTGGCAAAAAAACAACTATGCCTTATTTATTAGCAATGAAAGTGTAAAGTTACCTTTGGCAACTATAATATGGATTTCAGTGTGATGAGTATCTATATTTCTGTTCTGTAGCACATTGGCCAAAATGCCTGGCAGCAGTGGTACATTTTAAAGACCACAAACCAGAGAAGATTTTACAAATTGACAGGCTCATGCATGTATTTTCAGTATCCACTTAAATAAAAGTCTTGTGTCAGTCATATGAAGGAGCTCAAATTTCATCTGAAATCCCATTCATCTATCTCTTTGTATACCTGGAAGTATATAATCTAACACTGACAGGAAAATCAGTTTGACACCAGCAGAAGTAGATACTTCGTCCAAATAATTTAGCTACTGGTTCAAGCCACCATTATTTAGCACTCAGGAAAAAAAAAAAAAATAAGATGGGAGACTGATTTGATGATATTATGCCATTAACAACTTAGGTTGTTTGATTCATAGGTGATATGCAGTTACAGCTCTAGTTCTCTTAGGATTAAGAGAGCTTAATTCTTTTTCTAAGATGTTTTGATATCTTCCTTTAAAATAGCTGGGTAAATGCAAGCCATGATGCAGAGACTCAGAATAGTTCAACAGAAAAGAATCATACTTTTATGTCCTCCATCTGACTAAAGTCTGCACCTTTCTTCTCTTGACTTGAATGACTCATACACAAATAAGGTTACCAGGCAAAAATAATCCTTTTAAGAGAAGTGATCAGTAGGAGATAAGACAGTACTAAAAAAAAAAGATTCAGATGCTTATAATCTAGGCCAGAGATACAGAACAGAAAACCCACCTGTAACACAGAACACCTGAATTTATACTGCAATCCAAGGGAGAGGCTTATTTCACTAAAAATCATAAGAAGAGTTTCCAGTGCTACTTGCCAGGATCTAAACACTATAAAACCCTAGCCTACTTACAGGGAGCAACTCAAAACCTGTTCTTTTATACATGTCTTCATAATGTACTCTTAACCCCAAATCCTGTTTATGTTAATCAGACTAGCAAACTGGCAAAACACCATGACTTAAAAACACAGAAGAAAAGGAATAGAATTGTTGCATTTTGAGACTGAGATAAACATGCAAAGGGTAGAAAAGCATTAAAGAAATTATTTTCCTTTAATTTTTATGTATTTTTATGCATTTATTACATTTAAAGGTATAGCTGTGATAAGAGGGTTAAAAATTTACATTAAAAACTTCTTCAGTGTGAGATTAAGTAAAGACTGTATATACCAATAAAATTAAGGTATGAAAGTAACATCCTCATAGTTTGGAGGAGGATTGGGTTTTTTGCTTTGTTTTTCTGCTTGTGTTCTAGTTACATCCTTCTTTCATTTTCATATCAGTTAGCTCTATTATGTTAGGCCTAATTATTTGTAGAGGCTTTAAGATGTGCATCAAAAAAGCTTCTTCTTGGATAGACACCATAAGGTGGATTTCAGTATTCTGGAAATAAAAGTTGACAGTTTGATACTGAAAAATTCATAATACTTCTTAAAATAAGGCTACTGCTCTAACAAATTCAGAAAAGCCACAAAGGTGCCAAAGCTATGACTAAACTTTAAAAAAAACTGAAATATTATCCGAAGAATTATTGTCCCAAGAGTAGAACCTATCAGCTGAAGCAGCTATTTCAAATGTTAGCATTGTAAAAAGACTTATAACAAATACAAGTCCCTGAAACAGAAGTTTATGGTGAAGGAGATGAAGGAACTCAAATGATTTTGTGACTGATGAGGAAAATGAGAGTAACTGGTGATGTAAATAAACAGCTAGAGCCCTTAAAGCAGTTACAGTGCTTTGACTAAATAGAGAACACAGAACTGAAGAACACAAAACAATTCAGAGCTTGTGACACATGCAGTCCCAGCAGCAGAGAAAGTGGCAAGCACAGAAGAGTTATTGGTTCTCTTTGGCCCCAAGATGCTGAGCATCTGTAATAAGCTGTCCAGAATGAAAGAGCATCCAATCAAACAGACAAACAGCCCAACTCTGTTCAGTGCGTATCTAGTAATACTGTTCCTTTTATTTGTTAAGAAAGAAAGCATTCACACTTTTGGCAATGTTTTTTGTGAATGCCATAAGAAATTATGCCTCCACGGAGTTACAGAACATTGTAAAATTGCAAGAAGTGTAACACAGCTACTTCCTTCCACTGATAGAGCAGTCCCACAGTGCATATAGGATCTTTAATGTATGTCATTAACCAAGTCTTAGATGTTATTTATAAGGAATATATAAGGATTTATAAGGAATATATAAGGATTTATAAGGAATGTGAACATAAAATTCCTTTTTAACCTGAAAACATTTAAAGTATGTAAATAAAATATGTAAGCATATATTCAATTTAGAATTTCTACTTTATGCTTATTTGCATAATTCAGTGAAAAAAAACTTAGTTTCTTACAAAGCTTCATGATCAATCTCTGGGATCAGGCTTGTTAAGGACATCTAGACAAGGTATTTGACCAGTCAGAGCATGAGTAAATATTTAAGATTGCTTAATCTAATCTGAAGGTCTAAATGTTACGTTCTGGAATCCTTTCATATTCAGGCATGTATCTTACTTGCCATTCAAACGCAACCACAGACATCTTCTCAGGTTTTCAAAAACTGTTAGTATGAATTTCAGAAAAGTGACAATTTCTACCATTTTCCATAACAAAAAAACCTGCAAACCATTTTCATAGCAGGCCAAATGTCAAGCATTCCATGTCTGGTCCTGGGTTCCACTTGGGCAGGCTCACTTTTATGCTGAAATCCATACAAATGCAAACTATTAGTCACCTGTAGTCTTGCCATTTTGGTGGCATTATTCCATTAATATATTTTAATGCATATGAGCCATGATTCAAAGCACAGATGCTGAGAGAGTCACACTTAATCACACATACCATTTGCCTATTTGCAGATGATATTGCCTGCTGTTATCTATAAGCATATCAGATCAGGGATAGCTGCATTGTTGTAGCAGGCAATAGATCACTAATACATTTGTAAAGCTATCTCCAGCAGAACTAGTAACATTTAGTCACCTGGTAAGCCTATAATGTCACCGAAATTTGAACTGATGCTTCCTCAATGTGTTTTATACAAAAATATATTTGCAAATAAATTCTGTAAGGTTATGAATCCATGTGTTGACTTTAGATATCCCAACACACTTTTTGTATTTTAAAACACATGGTCCAGTACTGCTGGAAGTAGGCAAAAAACAAAGAAAAAGATAGAACGCCTAAAAGCTACCAAATTATTTTTTCAGGATGCATCTAGTTTTGTATTTCAATAATCAATATCCAAATAGAAACAATATTGCAACTTTATTCCAGTGACTCAGACTAAAGATGAGTAGGGTTTTCTCAAGGATCTTAGAGAACAAATTCTGACCCAACCTGAGTATGTAAATGAAACCAAGCAACAAGATGCTGTTAACTTGGAAGTGCATACTATCTCTTTGCAATTTGAAACTATTATGCTGACAAATATAACACAGTAGGGGTCAGGCACCACATGGAGATTAATGTTTTTGAAGCCTATATATATATCATAAAAACCCACACTACTAAATACAGTCAAACAGATGGATCCTGATCAGCGACTAGGAGAGGTTGAATGCAGCAAGTACAGAAGATTGATACCTACTTACAAAGCAGCAATCTGGGCACAGTGAACAGCAGGTTGCTACAGACATTTGGCATATTTATCGAAGCATTAAGGGAGTTCCACAACTCCATTAACATATATCCAGGACTACGTAAACCCCATAGTATATTAGGCTTCCCACACACATAGAAATCCTGAATTATAATGACTATCCCATACATAATAAAACTTAAGTGAAACCTGTTTATTGTGGGATAATCCATTGTCAGAATTGCAATTTAAGCATACTTCCATTTTTAGAATGACAATGATATTTACAGCTCAAAATGCCTGGCCCAGGTTCCTTCCCAATCGCAAAACCTATTACAAAACTCCCATCAACTTGGAGAAAAGTATAATCAAACACTATTATCATGTGGTAAAGGTAAAACTTCAGCATAAGTTTAATTGTCTTTCTGCAGCATAAACAATAGCTGAGAGGCAAAATATTTCTGCTGCTTCTTTATAAACTGCAATGTTTTACATGAAAATAAACCCCTGAAGAAAGTCTTGGGGTAAAGTTAAGAAATTAAGTAATAGTTATTACAAAACCAGAAAAAAAAAAAAAACTAGCTTCTCAGCTTCACATTATTTATCATAGAATAGAATTGTAGAATCGTTAGGGTTGGAAAAGACCTTAAGATCATCCAGTTCCAACCCCCCTGCCATAAGCAGGGACACCTCACACTAAACCATGGCACCCAAGACTCCATCCAACCTGGCTTTGAACACTGTCAGGGATGGAGCACTCACAATCTCCCTGGCAACCCATTCCAGTGCCTCACCACCCTAACAGGAAAGAATTTCTTCCTTATATCAAATCTAAACCTCTCCTGTTTAAGTTTGAACCCATTACCCCTTGCCCTGTCACTACAGTCGCTATGAAGAGACCCTCCCCAGCATCCCTATAGGCCCCCTTCAGATACTGGAAGGCTGCTCTGAGGTCTCCACACAGCCTTCTCTTCTCCAGGCTAAACAGTCCCAACTTTATCTGTGTTTATAGGTAACTCCTTGCATTTGAGTGCACTGGAAAAAACAGGTTATATCCCTTCAGTATATATCTAAACAAACATTTGTCATCCTACCTTCACTGGAGCCTGAAAGACTTTTTGTCACCAAATTAAGCAGCTGCTGTGTTAGGTTTTTCTTTCCCTAAGCAAGCTTCTTAATATCATGTCCATTTCTCTGCTATTCTTGTATTATTCTACCTCAGCAACCTGTAGCTCTGAATTAATATTTTTGATCACAACCTGATCTTGTCTTGCCCTTTCTGTAATCCGAAGATAATCTAGTGTTCTAACACATAAACAGAACAGAAGCTTGTTCAGTCTTATTTCCTTTACTTTGACTGGTTTAATTTTGTTTGCTGTTGTACATACTGTACTAAAATACCCGTCATGAGTCATGTTATTCTCTTTATTTGGGAGGAGTACATTATACAAATCTAAAGTTTGAGGGGGAAAAAGAAAATGGAATAGCAATGTAGCTTTTCAGAATCCTTAAGATTTAATAACTCTTTCCTATGCTGTAATACTGCACCAAGATTCTTTACCAATCATTTCATCAATGAAACATAAAAATGGATATATTCAATCAAAATTTTAACATAAATATTTGTCATCACTGATGCAGCATGCAAAATTTGCAGCCAATAAACCAGCTCTCTCTTGAGCAAAGTAATCTGTGTTAGTGTCCTTCTGTACCACCTTTGAGGTTGGTTTTCTTCTTAAAAATGCAGATCACATTCCCTTGAGATACTCATCTTTTCCCATGATGCAGTTGGCTGACAGAATAACAAGCTTAGTGCACAGAAATGCCACTGGGGTTGACAAGCAAATTCCATCAGTATGCAGTGTTTACACAGTACAGTTTAGTAATAGCAGTTCACACAGTCCGTTGCCTTGGAATAGAATTATAATTAAGCCTTAAATCTTCAGCATTCAGATTAATTCTTATCACACAAGTCTTGTACATTTTCTTGTGTAAGTCTGAAAACATGCTTGTTACTAGAGAAAACAGCATACAATTCTAACCACCATTGAAGATGATACCTGTAAAATGCCCAGGTACAGTATTTTTAGGCTATGAATATCTACTATTTTCCTCTTTAATTATGAGGTTTTTAAAAAAATCTCAGCAGGATTAATGCTTTTTCTGCCATCGTATTTCCTTCCTCCAACACATGAAAAGATTACTATTCTAAGTGTGGTAAATTCTAGCTGAAAGGACTTGGGAGCTCAGTTCAGTTTAAAAACATCCTCTGTGTTTCATCAAAAAGAATTTTCTAGCCATTTGTAAGTTTACAGCGAATACAATCTAAATCTGAGAGCTGCATTTACTTACAAGTTTCTGAGGAATGCTTCTGAAAAGAAAACATGGAGGTAAAATGCCAGAGAAGTCCCTTTGAGGCTGCCACATTCAAGCAAGACTGTGCCTTTCACACACAGATCTAAAAGACCACTGTAGTATACCATCTAGCATAGAACAACCCCATTATATTTGCCTTTCCTCCCTGCTCCATGTAGCCCAGCCAGAGGACCATTGGTCAGAATGTTTCCCAGGTAGTCACAGGAAATCTATATGGCCTTAAGATGGAGAAGGATACAACAAGTTTCTCTTTCTCCTTAGACTTAGATAGGAAATGATCTTGTCTCTCATAGTAATACGATAATATTTAAACTACAAAGCAGGTGGGGAACAAAATCACCATATAAATCTGAACCCTTTATTGGATTCATTCTTTATCAAATTGCACTTTATTAGTTCAGCAAAAGAGTCTCACATTGCTTTACTGCTTGAAATGCATTATGCCAGTACCTCTAATCTTCAGCACTTTAATTCTTTTCAGCAATATGCAAGGACCTTCACAAATACGCATACACATTTTCTATAAAATATACATTACACTTACTGCATAGCAAGTAAATGTAGAAGGTCTGATATTTCAAAAGAAGAAAAAAGCTAAGCTAAACATTTTTAGTAACACTCTTAACCGGCTTAACACAAATTAAGTCTTCATGGATGCATGTTATATTAAGCAAACAATACCACAGAATCATATAAAGGTTTGGGTTAGAAGGGACTTTTAAAGACCATTTAGTCACCCCCTCACCACAGGCAAGAACATGTTTTCCTTGATCAAGTTGCTCAAAGCCCCATCTAACCTGACTTTCAACATCTCCAGTGATGGGGCATCCACAAGATCTCTGGACAATGTGTTCCCATGTATCACCATCCTTATCAAAGCTTTCTTTGTATCCAAATCAATCTACCCTTTTTCAGTTTAAAGCCACTCCTCATTGTCCTGTCAGCACAGGCATTGTAAAATGTCAGTCTTTCTTATAAGCCCCCTTCGTACACTTTTGGCCATAAAAAAAGGTCTCCCCAGAGCCCTCTTTTGTTCAGTCTGGGGGAAGAGAAATTGCATGCCAAAGTGGCCAATGTTTACTCTGAAGTCCAGTTTATAGCAAATTATTTGTATTCATTGAAAATCACTAACTAGGCAATAAAATAGGGCAAAGTCAGATACAATCAATAGTAAGGGTATACAGCAGTACCTACAACCTGAAAAATTCTGGTAGGCAGGGTCTTTTCTGCAAGACCTGATAACGAATATTAACTACAAATGTAGCTGTTGGCCAAGCAATACAGCAGGACACTAACTAGTCAGCAGATACCTGAATACCCCAGGTGTCTGCTTTTATGATACAGATGACAGTAAAAAGGAAAGTCCCCTTAATGTCACATCAAATGCAAACAGGTTAAGGATGTAAAAGTGGAAGGTAGCTTTGATGAAAGTGATCATGATATAATAATAGATTACATCAGTAAAAACTGACAGAAAAAATAAACCCAAATAAAAATAGTTCGTATTTGAGGAAGGCAGTTCTTAGTAAATGAGAACTGGAAGCAAGTTGTTCCAGGATGTCACCAGCTCTCTATCAAAACATTTTTTAAAGGCCAAGTACAAACAATTCCATCAAAGAGAAAGAGGTAGTCTTGGCTATGCTGTGAGCTCTTCTCTGATCCTAATACAAGGAAGCATGCTAGAGATGAAAAGAAGATCAAATTATTAAAGGTATTTCATGTTTCCCCATGTGAATACATAGGGAGAAATCCAATCAATAAAATCAAATACAATTACAAGAAAGAGTAATTTAAACACATTGTGCCCTATGGATGACAGTATGTTAACTGATGCATTTCTGCACTCAGAAAGTGATCAAAGGGGATACAAGTCTGAAGACCCTGTTCATCAGCCTCCTAACCAGAACTAGTCTTTTTTAAAAAAAGTCAGCATTTTTTAAAAGCAGCATTTAAAATAAGAATAGTGACTCATATGGCTTTCTTTAGAATCTTCAAAAGTCAGTAAAGAAAACATTACTACAGAATCATAGAATGGTTTGGGTTGGAAGAGACCTTAAAGATCATCCTGTTCCAATCCTCTGCCACAGTCAGGGACACCTTCCACTACACCAGGTTGATCCAAGCCTTGAACACTGCCAGGGATGGGGCAGCCACAGCTTCTCTGGGCAACCTGTGCCAACAAAGAACCTCTTCCCAATACCTTATATCTTCCCTCTTTCAGTTTAAAGCTATTACCTGTTGTACTATCCCTTCCTGCCCTTGTCAAAAGCCCCTATCCAGCTTTTAGGCCCCCTTCAGGCACTAGAAGCTGCAGCTGCTGCAAGGTCTCCCCAGAGTTCATAGGAGAGGTGCTCCAGAAGCATATCTGAAATCTACTGAGACCTAAGCCCAGACCTCCCCTTTTACAAATACTCCACTAACCTCCCCATATGCACTTTTCTGCAGTCATGCATCCAGAAAAGAACATGTTAGGATCTCTCATACTGTAGTTTCATTCATTATGTGACAATTGCACACCTTAGTCTATTTGCCAGTCACACAATACAGGTATTTCCAAGGGAGGTCAAAGGGAAGTTATTTAGTTCAGACTTTTTGCATCTGTTCAGGTTTCCAGAAAGAGATGCCTGAAGTCTCAAATCAATCATCGCACACCATCAGTGCCACCTTGTGGTCCACAGCTCACAAGGCTATCACTACCCTAACGTCAAAATACTTGAGTTGAAAACAGGTTGTCAACAAACAAAATTATGTGAAAACCAA
Source organism: Agapornis roseicollis (assembly GCA_002631895.1). Classification (NCBI taxonomy): domain Eukaryota; kingdom Metazoa; phylum Chordata; class Aves; order Psittaciformes; family Psittacidae; genus Agapornis; species Agapornis roseicollis. Next base: position 134,024 of record NDXB01018966.1, read on the forward strand.
ATGTTTTCTTTTTAAATCAACTAGGTATACCTTGCTAAAGGTATGCTAATTTCTAACTTAGTGTTACTCCAGCAGAGTTAGAATGAAATGTCAGTGCATAGATAGCAATGTAATGGTTAAAAACAAAAGAACATATGTTCTTTGACTACCAGAATCCACAGCTGCCACCATGGGGGTTTTAAGGAGAACTTCGATTCCACAGTCCCTGCTTTGGATAGCCACTCAGGGATAAATCTCCCTTGGATTTTTTTTTCCCTTAAGCAAGCAAACAAGCAAGTCAAAACAAAAATACCGTGCGACCATGACTCCAGCACACCTCCAGGCACAACAAAGTATGTTTCTTGACTGACCTTAGCTAATCTCCTCTGTTACAACTAACCTCTGACAATTCTAGCCCCAGGTAGTCTGATGAACAAATTTTAACTTGCTCCAGAGCCTTGCTTTCCCATGATATTGAATGGGCTTGCTGACAACATCTAGGTTCTCAGCTAATCTCTCCGAGCAGCCCCTGTAAACTGTTCAACACATTCTCACAGACTCACAACACACGTTTTTTATATATATACACTAGACTTGTAAAAATGTATGGGACATTAAGCTGTGAGAAAATGGATTGTTTTATCAAACCAAAAGCATCTAAATGTAGCGTGTTTGAAACTGACCCTCTGCAAAGCTACTTTTTTTAATCCTCTGTAAAGCCATTTTATTCTTAGCTCCAAGATTCTAGGCTTGATCTGTATTTCAGTCATGTGCTATCATTGTATGAACAGGCCAGTGACAATCTGTTTTGGCCCAGACTGAAAGGCTAGCCAGGAAACCTACATCTACATTCTCATTATGCAAATGAGGTACACAGATAATTTTATGTTTCATCTTATTGTTTCGATGTCATAGAGCAGATGGCAGAAAATGAAGCACACTGGAAGTAACCAAGTGAAATTTTTTGTAAACTAATACTTTCAATGACTTGCTACCAATCTTCACATTATGATCCTGACATCCAGTCTGTCCTTACCCTGTCAGATTACATGTGCTGCCAACCCCCTCTTATCAGTGAGCAGAAACTAGACTTTGGCCTCAAATTGGCAGTTCTATTTGTAGCCAGATTTTAAGAAGCAACTCAAAGTTCCATAATTCATGGAAACAGATGAGCCTCTCCTCCTAAACCAAAATGCACAAAACTGCTGTTCTGAAAGAAAGCATTAAACTCATCTGTTTGGTTTGTCACTGCCAGAAAATGTACTGTAATATGTGCTATCTATAAAACTTAAACAAAAAATAATTTTAATATTCAAATATTTGTGCAATAACATTTGTTGGTTCTTTCCAGAAATTTTGTTTAACTTGGTCTATTATTTTTCAATCAAATACTGTGTATTCAAATACTACACAGAAGTCTTAATGAGAACATAAAGTCTTCCATTTAAAGACTCAGCCTAATATTCTTAGCTACATTGTATTCACAAGGAAAGCTTATTGCTTTGCAGGGAAAGGGGTTAGGATTATTAAAGTACTGCTTTTCAATAATATGTAACAAGTTTGATTAGCTCATATAAACAGATATTTTATCAGGCAAAAAACTTCTACTTACAGAATAACTTTCATGAGTCATCCTCCACTGAAACTTAGTAGGCCGATTCCCATCTAATAGCCCTAGCTATAAGCCAGCCATATGCATACCAAGTTGGTCTTCAAATTATGTTATTTTTTATACAGAATATCAAAATTTAACATCACCTTACTACTGTATAAAGACTTTATGAAGTTGAAACATTACTAGATTTTAATTTGAATCTGCATTTATCTGCTTGATACGTAATGTAAATGTGTGACACAATGGAATGTGAAATATTTACTTCACTACATCTAGTTCCAGCACTTAGTAATCTCATCACCAGCAAAAAAATGAAACATTTACATGTATACCTCAAACAGATTTCACTACATTTTGTTCACCTGAGTATATTTGTCAACTTCTAAATACAATAATATTTTACAATCACTATTTAGGTAAATCTGTCAGTAAAAGATTGCATTACTTGTACTCTTTGAGTATTCCCACTGTAATCCAGATAGATTCACCGAAATACCTTTATACATACAGATAATACTAGACAACTTCAAATGAAAATTAAAATGGAACTTTATTAA
>NDXB01018967.1:0-13285 GCA_002631895.1 Agapornis roseicollis
GGTCATCCATTTTCCACTTCTTGAAAATGGGGGTTATATTTTCTCTTTTCCCATTGTCGGGGACTTCCCCTGACTGCCATGATCTCTCAAATATGATGGCCAGTGGCTTAGCTACTTCACTCCCCAGCTCCTTCAGGACCCACGGATAGATTTCACCAGGTCCCATGGACTTGTGCACATTCAGGTTCTTAAGATGGTCTTGAACCAGATCCTCTCCTAGAGGTTGCCCAAGGTCTTCATTCTCACAGCCGCTGCTTCTGCCTTCTAAGACTTGGGTGATGTGGTCAGAGCATTTGACAGTGAAGACTGAGGCAAAGAAGTCGTTAAAAACTTCAGCCTTCTCCAACTCCTGCATAGCCAGTTCACCCGATAGCTTCCAGAGGGGGCCTAAGTTGTTCCTGATCCATCTTTTATTTGCAATACACCTGTAGAATCCCTTCTTGTTATCCTCAACATCCCTAGCTAAGTTTAATTCTAACTGGGCCTTATCTTTCCTTACGTGGTCCCTAGGTTCCTGGAGAACATCCCTGTATTCATCCCAGGCCACCTGTCCTTGCTTCCACGTTTTATAAGCCTCTTCCTGCATTCGAATTTTTCTCATCAGCTCCTTATCCATCCAAGGAGGTCTCCTGGCCCCCTGCTGCAGTTACTTCTAGTTGGGATGCAACACTCCTGAGCTTGTAGAAGGTGACCCTTGAATATCATCCAGGCGTCTTGGGCCCCCCTGCCCTCTAGGGGAATACACTGGAGGGAAGGAATGCCATCCAGAGGGACCTTGACATGCTTGTGAGGTGGGCCGATGCCAACCTCAGGAAGTTCAAACATGCCAAGTGCAAGGTCCTGCACCTGGGTCGGAGCAATCCCAGGCACAGATACAGGTTGGGCAAAGAGGAGATTCAGAGCAGCCCTGCAGAGAAGGACTTGGGGGTGGTGGTCAATGAGAACATGAACATGAGTCAACAGTGTGCGCTTGCAGCTCAGAAAGCCAACGGTATCCTGGGCTGCATCAAAAGAAGCGTGACCAGCAGGTCAAAGGAGGTGATCCTGCCCCTCTACTCTGCTCTCGTGAGACCTCACCTGGAGTATTGTGTGCAGTTCTGGTGTCCTCAACATAAAAAGGACATGGAGCTGTTGGAACAAGTCCAGAGGAGGGCCAAGAAGTTGATCAGAGGACTGGAGCATCTCCCATACAAAGACAGGCTGAGAGAGTTGGGACTGTTGACCCTGGGGAACAGAAGGCTGCGTGGAGACCTCCTAGCAGCCTTCTAGTATCTGAAGGGAGCCTATGGGGATGCTGGGGAAGGACTCTTCATTAGGGACAAGGGGTAACAGGTTCAAACTTAAACAGGAGAGGTTTAGATTTGATCTAAGGAAGAAATTCTTTCTTGTTAGGGTGGTGAGATGTTGGAATGGGTTGGCCAGGGAGGTTGTGAGTGCTCCATCCGTGGCAGTGCTCAAAGCCAGATTGGATGAAGCCTTGGGTGGCATGGTTTAGTGTGAGGTGTCCCTGCTTATGGCATGGGGGTTGGAACTAGATGATCTTAAGGTGCCTGCCAACCCTGGCAATTCTATGATTGTATGAAAGGCTTGTGAGCTTGAGGCTTTTCCTATTTCTCTGTGGAGCACTTATTCCACAGAGTCCTCTTGATCAGGAGGTCTGTAACAGATCCCCACAGTTATGTCTCCCATTGCTGTTCTCCCTTTAACCCTGACCCACAAACTTTCTGTTAACTGCTCACCTGTCCCCAGAGAGAGTTCCATAGTCTCCAGCCTATCCCTAGCATAAAGGGCAACTCCCCCTCCCTGTCTACCAGGCCTGTCTTTCCTAAAAGAGCCTGTAACTTTCCATTCCAACACTCCAGTCATAGGAGCCATCCCACCATGTTTCTGTGATGCCTGTTATATCATACCCCCGCAGACAGGCACATATCTCTAATTCTTCTTGTTTATTTCCCATGCTATGGGCGTTTGTATAGAGACACCTGAGCCAAGCTCCAAATGACACCAGCTCGTTGGCTTGAGCAGCTGGAATGTCTCTATGCCACTCCAAGCATTTTTTATAGGTGGCAGCTACCAACTGGGCATGTTGGGATGGAACAATGGCCCCCTCCCCCAACACATCTAGTTTAAAGCATCCTTGACAAGTCTGGCCAGCCTCTTACCAAGGCCACTCTTCCCCTTCTTTATCACCATCCACCATCCCCCAGTAGACCTGACCTACAAACTCGGGTCCCATGTTCAAGGTACCCAAACCCTTGACCATGACAACACTCTTGTAGCCATTTATTAACCTGTCCAATCCTCCTGGATTTTTTAAGGTCCTCCCCTGTATCCTGGACAACGGATGAAAAAACAATCTGAGCTCCAGAGCCCCTAACCACCTCTCCCAGGGCTCTGTAGTCCTTCTTTATGTCCCCCAGGCTACTATTATCTGTGTCCGTAGCACCCACATGGATCACTAGAAGCGGATAATAGTCTATGGGACTTACCAGAGCAGGCAGCCTCTCCGCAACATCCCTGATCCGTGCTCTGGGTAGGCAACAGACCTCCCTCGAGACCAGATCAGGCCGACAGATGGGTGCCTCCGTGCCTTTCAAAGCAGAGTCTCCCACTAGTAGGACCCACCGTTTTTTCCTGGCAGCACCAGTAGAGATCTTCTTTACCAGCGCCCCAGCCGGCTGTTCCCTATGCAATCGCATTTCCTCATTAGCACCCTGCAGGACCGTGGAACGGAGGAAGCCCCTTGCTTTTACCTGTCCTCTTCCTCCTTTTTTTGTTGGCTTTCTTCATTACTAACTGCCATCTTCCCTGGTTAGCAGCCTCCTCGCTCCCTTCTTCCAGAGGAGAAACTTGAGGCTCCCGCACAGTTTGGTCCTCGAGCAAACAGTTCTGCTCTCTCTCACCTTCCCTGACATCTCGCAGCCTATTAACTGCATCCCGCAGCTCAGCCACCTGCTGCAGCAGGACCTCCACCAGTGAGCACCGAGTGCAGCCCTGCCCATTCTGCCCTGCAGCCTCCCCTCTCACCGGCTCTGTCTGGGTGCCTACGCTGCCACCGCCGGGGCAGCCAGAGCAGGGCTCCCCGACCTTACCTTGCCCATACGCCGAGTGCTCACCATCCCGCTCGCCTGCCCGCGCAAACCGCCTCGACCCGCTCTGTTCGCCGCGCTCCTGGGCAGGTTTTTAACCGCTCACAGCTGCCGCCGAGCCTCCTGGCTCCGCCCCCGGCGAGTCAGCTCCTGGCGTGAGCTGAGCTGGCGGCTCCCGGGCAAGTCCTGTCGAGGACTTGAGGCTCCCTCGGTGGCTCTTGNCTGTTGGAGCAATGGTACGGCCCGGCACAAGCGATCCAATTCCTCAATTGTATGGAAGACAACTTCTTCTGCAAGTAATAGAGGAGCTGACAAGGAGAGGTGCCCTGCTTGACCTCGTGCTTGCCAATAGGGAAGGGCTGGTTGGAAATGTGATGCTACAGGGCAGCCTGGGCTGCAGCGATCATGAGATGCTTGAGTATGAGGTCCTCAGGATGGTGAGAAGAGCGTGCAGCAAACTCACTGCCCTGGATGTCAAGAAAGCAGACTTTGGCCTCTTGAGGAACCTGCTTAATAAGGTTCCATGGGATATAAATCTTGGAGCAGATTCTCCTGGAAGGCATGCTAAGGCACATGAAAAACAGCAAGGTGCTTGGTGGCAGCCAGCATGGCTTCACTAGGGGGAAATCCTGCCTGACCAATTTGGTGGCCTTCTATGATGGGGCTACGGAACTGATGGACAGGGGTAGAGCAGTTGAGGTCGTCTACCTGGACTTGTGCAAAGTGTTTGACACTGTTTCACATGACATCCTTGTCTCTAAATTGGAGAGACATCAATTTGATAGGTGGAGCACTCGCTGGATAAAGAACTGGTTGGATGGCCGCATGCAAAGAGTTGTGGTCAATGGCTCAATGTCCGGCTGGAGGCCAGTGACGAGTGGTGTCCCTCAGGGATCGGTGTTGGGACCGGTCCTGTTTAGCATCTTTGTCACTGACACGGACAGTGGGATTGAGTGAGCCCTCAGCAAGTTTGCCGATGAACACCAAGCTGTGTGGTTCGGTGCTTACACTGGAGGGAAGGAATGCCATCCAGAGGGACCTTGACATGCTTGTGAGGTGGGCTGATGCCAACCTCAGGAAGTTCAACCATGCCAACTGCAAGGTCCTACAGCTGGGTCAGAGCAATCCCAGGCACAGATACAGGTTGAGCAGAGAAGAGATTCAGAGCAGCAATGCAGAGAAGGACTTGGGGGTGGTGGTCAATGAGAAAATGAACATGAGTTGACTGCAGTGTGCACTTGCAGCCCAGAAAGTGAACTGTATCCTGGGCTGCATCGAAAGGAGCGTGACCAGCAGGTCAAAGGAGGTGATCCTGCCCCTCTACTCTGCTCTCGTGAGACCTCACCTGCAGTATTGTGTGCAGTTCTGGTGTCCTCAGCATGAAAAAGACATGGAATTGTTGGAACAAGTGCAGAGGACGGCCATGAGGATGATCAGGGAACTGGAACATCTCCCGTGTGAACACAGGCTGAGAGAGTTGGGGCTGTTGAGCCTGGAGAAGAGAAGGCTGCGTGGAGACCTCGTAGCAGCCTTTCAGTATCTGAAGGGGGCCTCTAGGGATGCTGGGGAGGGACTCTTCATTAGGGACTGTAGTGATAGTATAAGGAGGAATCAGTTAAAAATTAAACAGGGGAAGTTTAGGTTGGATACAAGGAGGAAGTTCTTTACTGTAAGGGTAGTGAGGCACTGGAATGGGTTGGCCAGGGAGGTTGTGAGTGCTGCATCCCTGGCAGTGTTCAAGGCCAGGTTAGAGGAAGCCTGGGGTGGCATGGTTTCCCTGCCCAAGGTAGGGGGGTTGGAACTAGATGATCTTAAGGTCCTTTCCAACCCCAACTTTCCTATAATTCTGTGATTGTATGACCTATATCTCTATCCCAGAAAGGGAGGAAAAACAAATGTTTAGAAAAAGCTAAAGGGGAGAGAGTACTGGGTAAAACTCTTTTGGTTATTCAAACCTAGTCACTACCAAAACAATACAGCACAATCTTTACACTACCAGATTCCTACCAGCTCTGAAAGCTATCCTGCTGTTGGTGTAAATTCATCTGTGTCACTGCAAGGAACAAAAACAAATTCCTGGGTCTGAATCCATGTCCCAGTTCTATAATGGGTTAAGGCCTGGAAATGAAGGCAATCAAAAACTGCGGGCTTTCTGGGCATACACTCAAAAGACGATGTTAGAGTGATTGGGAACTCAGAAATCCTCATCACAGTGATGTCTAGGTTCAGCTTTTAAGACCCTAATTGCACATTTAACAGGACAGCTGTTGTGCTGGCACCTTAACTGACCCATGTGTCATCCTTAATTCAGTCAGATGCACAACTTCTGAATCTATCTTGTTTTCTTTTCCCTTATGCAGCATTGTTTACAACAGTATGTTGCATTTCATCTTCTGACAACTAATCAAGCATTTTAAACTTTGTTATTATTTGGTCTATCCTGTCACCTCATTCCCTGTAGTCTTTGAAAAAAGCACCATACTAAAATTTAGATACTTACTTTTCCTCAACTTTATCTCTCCACTTTTTCTGCATATATATACATATATAAAATCATATACACACATTGGGTAATAACACACATGTTTCTCCAACTAAGTTTTAAAAATTACCTACTTATTTTGGAAGAATACATACATGTAAACTTATCATTCGTAATTCAAATGTTACCTGGAAATCAAGGTATTTAATGCAATATTAGGATTCTTATAAATTTTTATGTATGTCTGGGAAGCATTAACACATATGCCACAATATAGGGAGGGTATTTGAAAGAAGAAAGTGCAAGGATTTCTGTCTATAGTCTTGTTCATGTAGTTTTATAGGTTTTTTTGTCAACTTCTTGGAACCATGACAAGATCTGGATAAGCAGCCAAACCTCTTGATACTTATTACAACCAAAACAAAACTCAAAATCTTTTGAGATTTAACCAATGCAATTATTTTTTATCTTGTTTTGTAATCTCTCAGTCTCTTACATAAACACATTGCATCTACCATCATCCAGCTTCCCTTAAGCTGCCCCAGCTTTAGTCTACTTTTCTTTTATGAAGTCTTAGTTGGTCTGTTGACTGACTTTTACCTACTTCCATATTGTTCTGGTTTCGCTTAATATCCCTAAAGACTTTTCCCACTTTATGCATTATTTTATCTTTGTTCTTTTGTGTCTTGCTAGGTGCATATAAAATCTGATGACATTTCCAGCTGTATTTGAACACTGCAGATACAATAGAATCCTTAAAAATTATTGTTTTCATTTTCTGATACCTAGTTTGGCATTATAATTGCATATGCTTTTAAATGAATCTGTTTTCAATCAGCTCCTTACAATGAAAGTTAGGTAAAGTATTCTGCATGGAGTAGCAAAATCACAACATTAAGAGAAAAATCTGTGGACTAAAAACATTTTCTTCTCTCCTGACCTGAACAGAATTGGTGTTTTCTAGGGTGATACACTTCACAACAGAAAAAATGATGACTCAACATACAGATTCTTCCCCCACTCTTGACCCATTTTGTTCTCATGAGATTAGAGGTAGCACACAGGACTTTAACAGGAAGAGTTTTGGAAAGATTTTGTTTTCCTTTATGCATACAGGTGTTCTTTGGTGAAGTCCACCTTTGCACTATTCCTGCTAACAAAGTCAGGTATACTACTCCTTTAGTTTACTGTTCCAAGATTATCCCTTTGCTTCTCTCTATGTATATTTTCCTTGCACTTCACAAGTTCTAGTATTGCTAATTTTTCAAGGGACAGGTCTGCTCTAAGGCTACATTAGTGTTACAAAAATATTTGCTTTATGATCCTCTGATGTATGGGGAGATATAGGAGCTGAATATCCAGGAATATATGATGATAATTCTGCACAGTGAAACAAGAAAAGTAAACTGTGTATGAAAACAATAAATGAGGAAGTGATGAGGTATGCTCATATTAAATGGAAGTTTCAGTTTTAATGTATTCAAATATATATACTTTATCGGTGACAGCAGGCTACAAAGGGAGAGCTGATACTGTTCACAAAAAAATCCATATAAAAGAAAAATACTAGAAATGCGAAGTTTCAATGTCTTTGCCTTTTTCCCTTCTTTTCAAATAGAAGAGCTGAGAACTGGGTGCATTTTAGGGAAAAATACGCTCCCATAATTTATGTAGTCTTGTGAGTAGGTAAAAATCAAATATTTATTATCTAAAAAACAAAAACCAGAAAACAACGACCAACAACTAAATTTGCTGAAGTGTCATCCACCAGATTTCAAGTACACTGTTTCAGAGGTTCATTAACATATACACCTGTCCTTGAAGCTGAGTCTCCTAGCTTTCAAGGCATTGTGCTTCCACTATTCTGGTAAATCCCTGTTTCAGCAGCACCCAGGCATATGTCCCCTACCTTGAGTACTAGATTCAAGCTCTGGAAAGAACAGGATTTTCTTCTCTTTATATATGATTGTCTTTGGCTCCCTGGCCTTCTGCAGGATTCAGTACTTATCCTTTAAGTGTATCAGTCAATCAGAAGCTGTTTGGGAGAGTACAGCATTTGACTCTGTCTTTGAATTGCAATACTCTGAGCACATTAAAAAAATCTTGTGCTCTCCAGGGCATTGAACTGCAGGATTTCTGGCAGCCTCTTCTCTAATAGCAATAAAGTCTTCCTCTTCTTACTTTCTAAGTAATGCAGCTCCAAAGTTTGGGCCTCCAAAGTCAAAACACAGTGCTGCACCAGCTACTAAGAAGGAGAAAAAATGACTGCTGCTGCTGAACCCAGGACATGAAGCTCCAAAGTTTGGGCCCATTTGTGCTTGCAATAGGATTATTGTGATGTGCATAGACAATAGATTTCTCAGTTTTTTCCCCTACTTTGAGAGTCTGCAAACAGTTTTTCCTACACTGTACAACAAATGAGCCCATGCAGAAGTTCTTGCATATCAGATTTTTGGGCTGTTAACTACCTTTTGTCAGAAACGTTCATCTGGTACTACCTGGGCAAAATATTGTTTTCTGCTTTGGTAAGGAAATGGTGTGAAATAACACTTCTATATCAATGTGACCAATGACAAAGCTGAATTTGCAGACTGTTTTCCATGAAGTTAAAGTAGTTCTGTTGCAATATGAGTAGTTTAAGAAAGTCTATTTAAGATGAGAAATCTATAATTCCCATAAAGCCTTAATTTCTACTCAGGCTTGGTCTGTGAGTTGCTCACTGGTAAGAAGAGAATAATCTTCTACTTGGAGCATCTTGGGTTTATACATTGGTATATATTCTCTGTTGAGTTTTTGTTAAGGGACTCAAATACTAAATAAAGACTTAAATAAGTCTGTGAAACACATGTGATGACCATAAAAATGAAATACCATCACTACCTATTAAAGATTTTCTGGTCTTCTGGAATACAGAGTCTGTTATTAGCCTTGCTGTTTGACACTGTTCTGAAGAACTCTTTTCCAGACTGGTGAAAGCAACTCAAGGAACTGATGGAAGTGTTTACAACTTTACCAGGCTCCTTTCTCTTTTCAGCAGCAGAGAAACTCCAAAACCCGCTACCAGTTTCCTAGGCACAATCAGCAGCTCCTGGATACCCTAAACACTTCAGCATGTAGTGCTCGAACTTGCCCAGGTTTGTACATTGGTCACTAAAACTAGTAAATTCAACAAAAACTGTAAGCAAATTTTAAATCAAGTGGTTTTCACTGCATTTGGAATTTTATTGTGGCAGGTGTGGCAGACCTAATATAAAGGCTGATGTTAGTCTTCCTTTCATATTATGGTACTGTGCCAAATGGAAAAAAGAAACCTATATATTTGAAAGAAAGGGTCTATTTTTGCATTTTGACAGAGGTAAGGTAATGCTGGAAAACTTGACGTCTTCTTTGAGTTATCAAATATTTACGTAGTCTTGCAACATAAGTTGCAGGATATAATATATTTCCAAATTGGTTTCCATGACATCTCTACCTATTATTTTCTCAAGATTTATTAGTGTATCATGTAAAGCTCTAGAGAGAAAGTATGCTAATTTTCATCTGTAAGAGAATTAACATGATGTTAAAAGGATCAATTAGTTAATTGTTAAAACACTGAACTGAAAATACATAGGTATGGAAGGCTCTCATAAGATATTCATAGCACCCAAAAGCCATGTATTCCAAGCACAGAATCATTGGAGCCTATTTAGAGACATTGCTTCTTTGTATTTTCGACATACTGCCTTATTAATGTAATCTTAGGACATGAATTATGAGAACTCTTTTCATTAAAATGCAAAACCATGCAAGATACAGTTGGATTTAGGATTTCAGAACAAACTGAAACATTAGGGAATTCAGAAATTTTCAAGGCTGGGCCAACACTACCTTTACCACCCCTCAAAATAAAGTTTTAACATAAACTTGTACCTGCTCAAGTCATAGTTGCCTAAGTAGAAGAGACATGGACATAGCAAAGATTACACCACTGATGTTTAACCCTGCTCAGGGCTGCCTGTGTGAGCAGGACAACAAAAGGCCAGTATGGGACTGACCTGTGCTGTTATTTTTACTGCCAAGGCTTGTGACTGAACAGCATGCCAGTGTGAGAGACAGCCTGGAGAAGATGCATTGCCCAAACCAATGCCATAGCTTAGTTTGTCTAGTGAGAGTAATTTCTCATCAAAACATGGAAGAGGTTCCTTCTGTCATCTTCTACTTCTGAGAAAAACTCCCATTTCTTACTGAGTTTGCCCAAAAGACACATGCTATTTTTCTCCCTTTTCACGTTGTTTTGATATTTAGCGAGCAGAGGAAAAGTTTACCACCCATGTTGTCATCATGGCATAAAATCTTCTCACCAGTCTGCCACATACACTGTTCCTCCTCTTGTAGAATTGAATATTTTCCATATATAGCTACATATTTTCCATATTTAGCACAGTTTATCACTGCGCTAAAATCAGTTTTGGGAGAAAACACAAAAGGATGTTTCTTTCATTAAGAAGGAATTTCATGTTTTTCATGAATTTTCAGAAGCAGGAGGTAGCTGTGTGGTCCCAATATTTTATGAAAGGATGCTAGCTGGGGAGCTGAAGATTAAAGCTGCTATGAATTTTATCATCATTTTTACAAAACATTTTTACCCTATAAGTACCAGTTTGGGAATTATACTGCTATAATGATTTTTTTTCAGACCTATTACAATCTAATTGTTAAATACAGATATGAATCATGAAAGAGAACCATTAAGGATTTTAAAAAACTTATTTGCTTTCTCTCTAAACCATATAGAATTTTGAAAGTTAGACCCCTTCCTCTCTTTCCCAGTCCTTCAGCAGAAAAACTAGTATTAAATCTGGCTAACAAAGACCCTTTCAAATACACACTGATGAAGCTATATGAATGCACAAAGATGGTGTACATCTAAAAGGAGAACTGACTTCTGCAGTAAGTCTGGCTGTTTAAAATTTGTGAACTATTTTCATGGAGACAAAATTACCACAAGTACACAGCAACTAATTTTGTAAATGCAATAATGTGGTCATTTGCCATAATGGCCACAGGCATTGCATCAGTCCACATTAAATACTAAGAGGTTAATAATTTTGAGTTTGAAAGAATTAAAAGCTGATTGGCTTGCTTTTGAGTTATAGGGCTGTAAAACGCATTTTAAATCACCAGTTTTATATTTTGGGCTTTTATAACATTTGAACAAGCACTTTTATATTTATGTATGTATTTACTAAGTGTTTTCCTGCTTGGGACCACATAAAGAATCACAGAATTATAGAATAGTTAGGGTTGGAAAGGACCTTAAGATCATCTAGTTCCAACCCACCTGCCATAAGCAGGGACACTCCACACTAAACCATGCCACCCAAGGCTTCATCCAACCTGGAATTGAACACTGCCAGGAATGGAGCACTCACAACCTCCCTGGCCAACCCATTCCAGTATCTCACCACCCTCACAGGAAAGAATTTCTTTCTTAGATCCAATCTAATCCTCTCCTGTTTAAGTTTGAACCCATTACCCCTTCTACTGTCACTACAGTCCCTACGGGGGGAACCCTATAGGCCCTCTTCAGATACTGGAAGGCTGCTAGGAGGTCTCCACGCAGCCTTCTCTTCCCCAGGCTCAACAGTCCCAACTCTCTCAGCCTGTCTTCATGTGGGAGATGTTCCAGTCCCCTGATCATCCTCGTGGCCGTCCTCTGGACTTGTTCCAACAGGTCCATGTCTTTTTCATGCTGAGAACACCAGAAGTGCACACAATACTGCAGGTGAGGTCTCACGAGAGCAGAGTAGAGGGGCAGGATCACCTCCTTTGACCTGCTGGTCACTCTCCTTTGGATGCAGCCCAGGATACCGTTGGCTTTCTGGGCTGCAAGCGCACACTGAAGCCAGCTCATGTTCATGTTCTTATCGACCACCACCAAAGTCCTTCTCTGCAGGGCTGCTCTCAATCTCTTCTCTGCCCAACCTGTAGCTGTGCCTGAGATTGCTCCCACCCAGGTGCAGGACCTTGCACTTGGCATGTTTGAACTTCCTGAGGTTGGCATCAGCCCACCTCACAAGCATGTCAAGGTCCCTCTGGATGGCATTCCTTCCCTCCAGTGTAAGCACCAAACCACACAGCTTGGTGTCATCGACACACTTGCTGAGGGCGCACTCAAAGCCACTATTCATGTCAGCGACAAAGATGTTGATTAAGACGTGTCCCAACATATGCTCAGTATGTGTAATTTTATAGGTCAGTTATGAACTTCTGTAAAGAGGTGTGAAACAAAATTATTTACAGCTGAGTTTGCTGGCACAATTATGACATTATTCAAAGTAAAGGTCAAAGCACTGAAAATCATGGATATTCCAAAGCTATAAAACCAAACAAAAATATCCAAACAAATGTTAAAACTTTCCTGGAAGTTTTTGTCTTTATTTCATAGAATCATGGAATCGCCAGGGTTGGAAAGGACCTTAAGATCATCTAGTTCCAACCCCACTGCCATAACCAGGGACACTCCACACTAAACCATGCCATGAAAAACTTCCTCCAACCTGGCCTTGAACACTGCCAGGGATGGAGCACTCACAACCTCCCTGGCAAACCCATTCCAGCATCTCACCACCCTAACAAGAAAGAATTTCTTCCTTAGATCCAATCTAAACCTCCCCCGTTTAAGTTTGAACCCATTACCCCTTCTCCTGTCACTACAACTCCTAATGAAGTATCCCTCCCCAGCATCCCTATAGGCCCTCTTCAGATACTGGAAGGCTGCTAGGAGGTCTCCACGCAGCCTTCTCTTCCCCAGGCTCAACAGTCCCAACTCTCGCAGCCTGTCTTCACACGGGAGATGCTCCAGTCCCCTGATCATCCTCGTGGCCCTCCTCTGGACTTGTTCCAACAGCTCCATGTCTTTTTCATGCTGAGGACACCAGAACTGCACACAATACTGCAGGTGAGGTCTCACGAGAGCAGAGTAGAGGGGCAGGATCACCTCCTTTGACCTGCTGGTCATGCTTCTTTTGATGCAGCCCAGGATACAGTTCACTTTCTGGGCTGCAAGTGCACACTGAAGCCTGCTCATGTTCATGTTCTCATCGACCACTACCCCCAAGGCTTTCTCGGCAGGGCTGCTCTGAATCTCCTCTTTGCCCAACCTGTAGCTGTGCCTGAGATTGCTCCCACCCAGCTGTAGGACCTTGTAGTTGGCATGGTTGAACTTCCTGAGGTTGGCATCAGCCCACCTCACAAGCGTGTCAAGGTCCCTCTGGATGGCATTCCTTCCCTCCAGCGTATCCACCCAACCACATAGCTTAGTGTCATTGGCAAACTTGCTGAGGGCGCACTCAATCCCACTGTCCATGTCAGCGACAAAGATGTTAAACAGGACCGATCCCAACACCGATCCCTGAGGGACACCACTTGTCACTGGCCTCCAGCCGGACATTGAGCCATTGACCACAATTCTTTGCATGCAGCCATCCAACCAGTTCTTTCTCCACTGAGTGCTCCACCTATCAAATTGATGTCTCTCTANGGCCTCCAGCATTGAGCCATTGACCACAATTCTTTGCATGCAGCCATCCAACCAGTTCTTTCTCCACTGAGTGCTCCACCTATCAAATTGATGTCTCTCTAATTTAGAGACAAGGATGTCATGTGGAACAGTGTCAAACACTTTGCACAAGTCCAGGTAGACGACCTCAACTGCTCTACCCCTGTCCAT
>NDXB01018968.1:0-40926 GCA_002631895.1 Agapornis roseicollis
CATCGACCACCACCCCCAAGTCCTTCTCTGCAGGGCTGCTCTCAATCTCCTCTTTGCCCAAGCCATAGCTGTGCCTGGGATTGCTTCGACCCAGGTGTAGGACCTTGCACTTGGCATGGCCAAACTTCATGAGGTTGGCATCAGCCCAGCTCACCAGCGTGTCAAGGTCTCTCTGGATGGCATTCCTTCCCTCCAGAGTACCACCTCTCATCTGAAGGTTCGTATTGCTACAGAGTACACCTGGTTGTTACTTTTCCTTTACAAAGTTTTCTCCCAGAACATAAGCATTACTTGGAAAGAAAGGTCTTTAGAAACAGAGAGACTTTTCTAATTTCACAAACACAAAGTATTACAATACCCTTAATTAATTTTTTTGCTGAAAATAATAAAAATTTCTTGTTCAAGGAAGACTGGGATTCTTCAGTTATGAAAAATAATCTGTAATTCAAAGATATTTTAAAGATAATTTGAAAGCAGTTGTAAAGTAAGAACTTTATATAAAAGCAACAGGTTTTCATAGAACTATCAAGAAAGAATCTTTCCTGGAACGTGTTATTTTTCCTCACTTTCAAGAAATCATAGTAAAATGTTTTGTTGATGTGACATCATTTTTTATTATTAAAATGCTTATATAGAGAAAACATGCCTTATTTTGTCAATTATATTGTGAAAGCTATTTCTGTTTGAAAAACTAAGGAATGCTTTTAGGTAACATCATAGACATCTGAATGAATGAGGCAAATGCCTACCAATTTTCAATATACTGGCAATGCTTATGGCAAGTAAAGTTTTCCAAAGCCCTTGCCCATGGGAGAGGTAAAGGGAATGTCAGATACCAGCGTTCAAGCTATGTAGATAAGGTAGGTATTGTTAAAAGGTATTTAAGTAAATGCCTTTATGTACCTGAAACAGTGCTGCAAAGTTCTATTAGCTTCTTACTCAAATAGTCTGGGCAGACGGGGGCACTGCATTTCAGTTTTACTTGCTTTTCAGTTATGGTGTGCTACACACAGCACACCATCGTACCATGCAAATTTGTTTGTGGTTGCAGAAAGCTTGAAAGTGTGAACACTGGATATCTTAATCTCACAGACCAAATAAGAACAGCCCTGAATATACTTGATTCTGAGTGTTACAACTTTTAAGCCATGGTTGCACTGTATATGACTTCCTGTTTTTGTAGGCACTCACTAGGTAGCACCTGTTGGCCTTCTATCTAGCAGCATATGGACCTGTTCTTGAGAAGAACACTTTAGGGGGGTATTTATGAATGTGAATAGAGGGACTGATCTCTGGAGTCTTTCACTGCAGAGAAAAGAGAAACACAGATTTTATTCAAAGCCAGAGCCAAAATCACCCTCTTGAGAACTCTCACACTTGGTTGAATATAGAAAGGGGCAGGACAGATGTGGGTTAAACATTTATGGATATCCTCTCGTTTCATTTTACAGTCTTGTATTAAACCGTGCAAACTCAGAAATGGAAACCCATTCTCAACAACTAATATCATAATAATGCATGAGTTCTGCCAAGAAAAACAGGACAGGGATCAGGAAAAACATAGCTCAGCTTGAAAGTAAATGCAAAGCATGTTGAAGAACAGCAGTGCAATTAGTTTTCTTCCCTACACTTTAAAATGTTCCTGACTTCTGTTCTGCCTTTGCAATCCTTTGGTTTTTCCAGAATGTATTTAGACAGGAGACTTCATACCCAACGAGTGTCATCATTAGTGCATTTAAGGAAAGGGGATTTTTCAGCAGTCCATGTACCTACATTGCATTAGGTGAAAGGGCAGCCACAGGTTCTAAGCTGCAAAACCTAAAAACAGAAAAAACCCATTTGTGTGGGGTGAAGCCAAACTAAAGATGTTCTGAAATTCCTTGATGTGTTTCTTTTGCATGCTTTTCATGTGTACAGTGATCACAAGCCTCTTGGCTCACCTGTGCTGGGCCTCTCATCACAGAGTGACTCACTCCAATTTCTGTTAGAAGTTAGCTGATCATTGGGTCAGAACGGGAACCACCCACAGGACAGTCCTACCAGTGATGGGTGCAGAAAGTTGTAAGGACTGCCCTTGAAAACCCACCTCCCTGCAAAGTGCCCTGCACCTCCTTCT
Source organism: Agapornis roseicollis (assembly GCA_002631895.1). NCBI lineage: Eukaryota > Metazoa > Chordata > Aves > Psittaciformes > Psittacidae > Agapornis > Agapornis roseicollis. Next base: position 2,117 of record NDXB01018968.1, read on the forward strand.
TTTCCGCCTGCTTCACAGACAAAAACACACCTTAAATAGTAGAACTAAACACGAATATTTCTGAAATCCTGAAAACAGTGGGAGTATTTCTCAGCCATGAAGTAGCAATCATAAAGGATTGGTACATTCTAGCTGTAATCCAACAGTATGTACTTTAGTTAAACTCCATTTAAATAAGCATGTATATCACCACTGATTGCAAAAAGTGTGATTCTTCCCCCAGCTTTTTATCTCAGTATCTTTCAAAAGCTTCAAAACAATCTTGAGAATTTTGTGATGTGGATTCCTTATGGTATTCCTTAGGGTATATCTTCTTTGGAGACACACACAACCTGTATTTGCTATTCTGTTTTCTGGACAGCAGCTTTGCTAAGCTTTGAAAAGAGGATGTTAGCATTTTTAAAGCCTTTTTTCTCCTTTTTATTATATGAATCAGTCTTCTTGAAGGAGTCAAAGTTCAATCCTCCTGCTGCATTACAATACCTTTCAGTCTAATATTAGAGAGCGAGTCCCATTTTACTTTGTAATATGAAGCTTCGCTTCGGCATTAATTTCATTCGGAAAGCAGCTGCACTTATAATAGATTCCTTTTAAGCAAAATGGAAAATATACATTTATCAAATGACTTTCTTCCAGTAATGCTGCAGCAGTCTTTACTGCATCAAAGTTGTCAGCAATCAGCCCATCTTTCTGAATAAAGATGTGCCAAATCATAGAAGCAGGCTTTATATTGAATAAGCAATAAGTGAATTATATGGTAGGTGGACAGATAGGCACTATCTCAGCTTTTACAATATGTTGTATTTATTTATGCCCATGTCACATAGCTTTAGCAAATGACTGTGGGGGAATATTTCCTACATGAACATAGCAAGTAATGTCATTAAAATAAAAATAATGCTTTTTGAAGTGTTTTGCCTAAGAGACTAATAATACCCTATTACAAACAAAAGATTTTAAAAATCAGCCTTAAAAGCTTTGTCTTTCTCTGTTGAGGCTTCCTTTCTTTTTTTTCCTTCCAGTGCGTTATTTAATGACTTACTTTTTCAGTAGAACATCAGTTTCACCGTCTGGTTCAGTAGTTTTGTTCTGTTTGCCACAAAAACAACATTTAGATTGCATTTTGGTGGTGGTGGTGGTGGTTGTGATTTGTTTTCACTGCTTGGAAAAATGCTAGGTCCAACTGAAATGGTAATTCAATTGTAAATTTGTAAGTTTAATTCTGAATATTCTGTAGATTGGAATATCTAATATTATGAAGGGAAACTATTGATATACTATTATTTGGTTACACAGAGGCACTACAGTTAGTCTCTTGATTCTTCTCTGCTGAGCCAAGCTTTTTACATGAAATAAAGGATATTTCAGCATTTTCCATAGTTCATTCTATGGATTTCAGAATTCTGGAGATTAGTGTTTTATATATAATCTCTCTTGTCTTTATATTAAATATCTTCATGAACACAATTTTGCAGGAGTACAGATGCAGGATTAGGCAGGGGAAATTGAAAAAAAGGGAGGATGTTTTCCCTTACTCCTTATGTTCATTCAGGTTGTAAGGTTTTGAACCCTGACTATTTTACAAGCCCAGATATCCCCCTGATCAGACTTATACATTTATGACAAAATCAATCTGAAAGCGTCAAAATCAATTTGAAAGTGCTTAACTAGGACACTGCATCATATTCCTGTTATGATTTTTCTCCAGATATTTAAAATGACAATATAATTGTGTTTTCTGACATAAAATGATCCCAAGGAAATAGCACATGATAAGCAGTAAAAGATTCGAAAGGGATTTAAGGGGGAGGAAAAGTCCACTCTTGCATATTGTGATTTCCTGCCCACTTGCTGTCTGAGATCACATCTGAGATGGAAAACGATTTGAACATTGCAAACAAACCCAACCTATATATAAGCATACAGTCAACCATCAATAAATGAATTAATATAATCACAACTGCATTATGATCACCAAGTTTCAAATTCCAGTGGTCCGAATATTTCTCTTCTGACTGCTGTGTGCACAGTAGGTATAGAGTTACTGGGTAGAGATACCCTAAGTAAGACAGCCACTAAAATCAATGAAATTACACTGCTTAGAACTCTCAACAACTATATTGGCCTAGGTCTCTTTCATCTCTTTGGAGCTGAGAATTCTGATACCTTTAATTCAACATGTGCTTGCTAAGCCTTGCAACAAAATACTCAGGAACTGCAGCAGCAATTGGATGCAGCCCAGGAAACCTCACAATTACATGCCATGGTTTAAACCCAGCCACACAACTCATTCACTCACTCAACCCCCCCTTTCTTGCCCTCCCCTGCTTCCAGAGGGATGGGAAGGAGAATCAAAAGAATGCAACCCCCACAGGTTGAGATAAGAACAGTTCAGTAACTAAGGTATAACACAAATCACTGCTGCTGCCACCAATAATAATAATGATAAAGGAAATAACAAGGGGAAAGAATACAGCACCTTACCACCCATCGNCCACCAATAATAATAATAATGATAAAGGAAATAACAAGGGGAAAGAATACAGCACCTTACCACCCATCGACAAATAACTCACGACACCCCATCCCAACTCAGCACCAACCCAATACCTCCTCCTATCCCCCAGAGCACTCGCCCTTCCAGGTAACTCTCAGTTACATCCTGGGCATGCCGTGCTATGGTATGGAATACCTCTTTGGTCAGTTTGGGTCAGGTGTCCTGTCCCTGCTTCCTCCTGGCTTCCCCTCCTCGCTGGCAGAGCATGAGGCTCACAAAGTCCTTGGTCAGACTAAACATTACTGAGCAACAACTAAAAACATCGGTGTTATCAGTGCTGTTCTCAGGCTGGAAGTCAAAACCACAGCACTGCACCAGCTACTAAGAAGGAGAAAAATGGCCACTACTCCTGAACCCAGGANGGTCAGAGTAAACATTTGAGCAGTAACTAAAAACATTCCTGTTATCAGTTCTGTTCCCAGGCTGAAAATCAAAACCACAGTGCTTGCACCAGCTCATAAGAAGAAGAAGAAATTATTGCTACTGCTGAACCCAGGACATTAGGCTAAAGCTTCAGTACCAGCTCTCCTCCAGGCTGTTGCATCGTATAGGCCACAGCAAATATCATGCCCTGTTTTATTACTTTACTGCATAAATGAGTAAAAAATGAGGCAGGGCAGAATTCAGTTTAGCTACAGCGCTTTTCTATAGTGGAAGTCTAAGTTTCCAAACTATATGCAGAGCTTCAGCTACAGCTTCCTCCTTAATGGGTTCCAATTGAAAAGGGGGAAAAAAGTCCCCCCAAGCTCCCAAAAGAAATCCCCGACCCTTTAGTGTGAGACTGGCTGAACTAATTGATTTTACCTCCTCAGGGAAGCTTCTTTTTACTTAATTAAGAGCATAGCCACTTGCCTGATGCACTGGTATCTGTTAATTCTCTTGAACATGTCCATCAGCAGATTAGGACAGTCCTTAACTGATGTGCAGTACTGAAACACTGCTACATGGAGCTGCAGAAGCTGGTATTTTTTGGAAGGGACATTGCAGGTTTGATTACAGCTGCCTGGGATCCAGGTTCTGCAGCAGTGATTGGCTAGCAGCATGCCTGATCCCTGGGGTAGTAATAGAATAAAGGAAACTCCTTGATTATATAGTGTGGCTAAATAATTCATTTAGGTTTTTGCATATGGGAGCAATCACTTTTTAGATAGTGCATTAAATAAAAAGATTAAATATTGTATGTGCATTGTAAAAATGCTTAGAAAATATAAATCAAGGATGCAATTATTACTATTGTTTATGAAGGTAAAATAGATTTTTCCTGTTGTATCACCTTAGTATTCGTTCCAGTAAGTGTGGCATATACATGAAAGGACCACTGTCTGAACTTGAATGTAAATAATTCTGTGAAGTAAACGTATTAGTTTACTTGAAGACATGGGGAATATTTTAGCTGAATTATACTAGAGTAAAAATAGAATACATTTGAATTCTCATAGAAACTGTCTGCTTCTGATTAACAACATTTTTAAGTATGATGAAGCCAATCATGTATTTAAAGTAGATTTAACTCTATGTATTTTCTAATGCTTCAAATGTTGACTAATTTTGTAGGACTTCAGCAAGATAATGATCACTGTCTGAAGACAGATAATTTTATAATTTATAAACATAAAGCCTTAACATGTGTGTATCCATCAAGTAAGTAATATAACTATGACCTAAGAAACCAGTACTCAACAATTGTATATTTGCTCATCATAAAAGATTCTTTGAAGAGTAAATGGTTAGTTGAGTGAAGTAAGGCAGTTCTCTGTAATAGCTGTCTTATACTTAATCCAAAAATATAGATGGATTAAAGGGAAAAATTTCAGAGGGCTTGCATACTTATAACTTGTTCTTCACTCACAGAAATTAGCTCTACATTTATGATTGACAATACTGAAGACCTTAGTGTCCATTTACAGAGGCCGTTAGTGGATCAGCACAAAGTTATATGAGGAGATGTTTTACTATTTGTCTCTATTTGAGTGCCTGCATAAGCCTGTATAAGCTTTAGACAAAGCTTATCTTAGTAAGAAATAATTCCTTAGTTTCTTGCATAGAACTCTGTCACTGCAGACTTTGATGTTGGTATGTTTACAGTTTTGTAAAGCTTATTTTCACTGGTCACTTTGCAATGTGGGACAGAAATGACCATAACTGAGTCTTTCATATGAAAGGGTAAGAAAAGTAAGCATCAAGCTGGAGTTATTAAACAAGGCAGTATATTGTATCCCTTTTCTCTGTGTCCACCCCTTCTCCATTCCATGGGAAGAAGAAGTAAAACAGAACGTCCATATAGGGGTTTTATTTGGCATTTCCACACACAAAGTTCTGGTTTTGAGGCAACACAACTTTTACGAATAGGATCTGAAATTCTCACTGGTCCAGTGACAAGGTGTGTAACCTTCAGCAAGCTCCCTAAGCCTTCCTTCAGACTATGGTTAATTTGGGGGACTTTTTGATCAGTTTATAACTCTCTGCCTTTACTTTTTTTTTTCAATATGACAACTTTCAACTGCTCCCATTGGCTGAAGCTCGAACCTCAATCTCTTCACAATCCCGAAATTTACCTCCAAAGAAAATAAAATTCAGCTGGTCTCCAGATTTGCTGTAAACACTGAAAATATTTGTCATCACTTTGCCTCCTTTTTTCCAGTTTTACAATCAGTTGCATCTGTTTTGTAAGGACTGCTGGAGACAAAGGTGAAAATGAAGCGTTAACAGCCGTTGCCTGTAGATTGATGCAAACATTTTTGAGGTGTGAAGAATGAAAGTTTAACTTTTCAGAATTTTAAACCCCAGGTTATTCTTTCTTTGCAATGCAGTTGCATTGTTTTACACAAGGTGAAGCAGGAAATGAGAAAATCGTGTTGAGAATTCTGTAATTGTGTGTGGACAGGGAAATGAAAATTATTTTCCTTTTGGTGTGCAAATTGCTGCTGCTCTTTACCTTCATTTGTCTGAGATCTCTCCACTAGATGAATTAACTTAGATTCTCTGCTAACAGAGGAATTAACTTACATTTACTTGATGGGCCTGAACTCTTCATCCAGCCTGTAATCTGCTTTTTAAAAATATTTCACTTTCTTCATGATAGAACGGCTTTGGCACAGCTTCAGTTTCTTGGGGTACAATTATATGGTGGATTATTTTCTGGTTTCATAATTATTCAGTTCTAACAAGAAAAGGGAAGATCTAGGAAGCTTCCCGATATTAATTTTGCTGAATCTCAGTTTTCATGTATAGGAGTGCAACTATGTACAAATGATCCCCAAGCGCAGATGAAGTTTCAAAGCAGGCTTATGCAGCCTCTGAATTGAGTTACTGAGGCTAGGTCCTTTCCAGGACATATTGACATAAATTCTATGGGAAATACTTGCATTCAGGAAGTTATGTGCATATATTTGTGCCTGGCAGAGCGACCTAGCTGAGCATTTGTTTTCCATATTGTTGAAGTTGCTAGACGTTTCATAAGACAAATGTACTTCATTCTTACCTCAGGGACTTGGTACTGATTTTCAGCTTCAGGCTTCTGGAGTTATGAAGTCTGATCTTTCAAACCTGTTAAAAAATACAGATCCTGCTGAATTCTGTGGGCATGCATGGGTATTTTTGTGCCTGAAAATAAACCTTCTCTGTAGATCTTTAGATTCTGTTGGCCTCAACTTGCACATGCCTGTGTATGGACAAGCTTTTCTTCCTTCCAAAATGCACTAAAGATTACACTGAGGGACTGCATAAGCATTTAATATGGTTTCTGGATAGTTATAGAAGTACTTACATGAATCTTCCTTCAGATTAAAGCCTGAGTGTGAATTCAGGCATTAAATTCGATATTAATAATTTTTAAGTACTTCTTGGGAAAGGCTATTCAAGGCTTTCTGCAGTGGGCTTCATCAAACACCTCCATGAACTTGTAATAGTCATCCTATTGTTTTCCTCATGTTTTCAGCTTGGAAGTACTGATAATGATTTGGTTTACTAACAGCTGTTAGAGGGCAAATTCTTTAAACATACTGTATTAAAAAATGGTCACTATTCTACTGTAATCAAGAGCTGGGAGAAAACCAGCTTGCCTGTCATGCACATTGAAATAACAAATGCACCTCAGGAAAAAGAATTATGGAATACACTGTTGTAGGGAAAAAGTGGTTTGGGTATTTAAGGACATTTGACTTAGTGTGTATGTATTGAGTAGGACATGACTACGGTAATTTCATATTTCTGATTCCTAAAAAGAACTTTTATCAGCAATGGTGAGAGCAGCTGGAGCTGTCACGATAGAACCCCTGCTGCAGCACACAGTGAATCCAAAGTAAAATAAAAAGCAGGATACTTTTCGGCAGGGAATTAATGAGATTTGAGATATCTTTCGGTTTTTGTCTGTCTGCCTTCAAGGTTTCCCCAGTCCCACTCTTGCTCTGATCTCACTGGGGAGCAGAGCCCACAGGGCTTTCACTGTGCAATGAAGATTGCTGTGTCACTTGGAGCTGGGACTCCCACCCTTTTGGGATAATGTGGGTGGATTCTCTCCATCATTCATGGGGGTAAAGACTCCTTAGCAAAGTCTAACAGTCTTCCTAACTCCATCTCTCCAGGGTCTCACAGACTCCCTTTGACTGCACACTGACAGTAAATCTATTCCAGTACTTTTGGGAGAACAGGAATTAACATTAGCCCTGGGAAAGGGATAATGTGACTTTCTTTCAGGCCTATTCCCTCCATGCTTCTGATGCTGTGATACTTTTGTCAACAGTGAGAAACTAAGAAGGTAGGAAACAGAGATGATAGAGAAAAAAGGCTGAACTGAGGATGGTACTGAGCAGGGTTTAAGGCAAATGTCTGAGCGGTTATGATAGTACTGGAACTGCCTGGAGTTGTATATACTGAAAGTCCTCATGTTTTCCCCATGTAATACACTTAGAATATCCTAACACTGGTTTTTTTTTTTTACACATGGGGTTTGATGGAGTGGATGTGTATCCATATCCAGCTGCTTGTAATGGTTTAGGACCCTGTCTTTTGTCAAGGTCCAATTTAACCTTCTGCTTTTTCAGATGTTCCCAAAATTACCTACATTTTGTCCTATTAGCATGTTCTGTGCTATTCTTTACCATTGTGTCTGGGAGCTGTAGTAGCATGGGGTTTTTTTACATTACTGTCCTGGGTTCATCAGTAGCAGTCATTTTTCTCCTTCTTAGTAGCTGGTGCAGTGCTGTGGTTTTGACTTTTGGCCTGGGAACAGCGCTGATAACACCGATGTTTTTAACTGTTGCTCAGTAATGTTTACTCTGACCAAGGCCTTTCTGAGTCTCATGCTCTGACAGGGAGGAGGGGAAGCCAAGAGGAAGCAGAGACAGAACTGTTGTGGTTTAAACCCAGCCACGCATCTCATTCACTCACTCAACCCCCCTTTCGTGCCCTCCCCTGCTTCCAGAGGGATGGGGAGGAGAATCAAAAGAATGCAACTCCCACAGGTTGAGATAAGAACAGTTCAGTAACTAAGGTAGAACACAAATCACTGCTGCTACCACCAGGCCAAACTCAACTTTTATCAGCAGAGCTCTGTCCAGCTTCTGGCTCACATGGTGTACACAGCTAGTCCATGCTAACTGGTCATGCCAACATTGTTGAACCTCCACAACCACTGCTATATAGTGGTTTCAAATGAATAGCATTACATATATTACAGTTCTGTCTTTCAGTCTGGCAGAGAGATACAGCAGATCAGAGGTGAGCTGATCTGGCAGGCCTTTAGGAGAAATTTTACAGCACCTCGCTGAATTTCTCTTGATCATTATCCCTGTAGTCTTCTTACTGCATACAAAACATTGTATGTTTACATTGACCAAGTTGTGTAAATACTAACACTGATCTTGTGCCTATCTCTGCATTACAGATGATTTTATAACTATTGTCTTACAATTTTTCCACTTTCTGAAGGATATAGAATGTGCTCACATGGAAAGTGATGTGGTTTCATTCCAGTGACAGACACAGCTCTTCATTTGCTTTCCTTGTGTGCATTTGTGCCATCTTGGCAGAACTGCTAGTTGTAGCATGGGAGACAATCTCAGAAGCAGTTTATACCCACAAACTCTTACCCTTATTCATAGCTTCGTAGTCCTTAAAGATTTTCATGGCAGTTTAAGGGTTATATAATAAACCCTTGTGACATCTTATAGAATCATAGAATAGTTTGGGTTGGAAAGGACCTTAAGATCATCTAGTTCCAATCCCTCTGCCATAAGCAGGGACACCCCACACTAAACCGTGCCATGCAAGGCTTCGTCCAACCTGGCCTTGTTGTGGGTTAACCCCAGCAGACAGCTAAGTCCTGCACAGCTGCTTGCTCGCTCCCCCTGAGCAAGGTAGGGGATTGTGAGTTGAGATAGGGGCAGTTTCAGACGTAAAGAAAAGCTGTGTGTGCAAGCAAAGTGAAATAAGCGGTTAATTCAGTGCTTCATATCAGCAGGCAGATGTTGAGGCATTTCCTCTTCATCGCATGTAAGGGTTACTCTGAAAGACAAATGCCATCGTTTCCTCCCCCTTGCTTCTTTCCCCAGCTTTTACCACCGATCATGATGTCATAAGACATGGGCCATCTCTAGGTTCAGTTTTGATCAGCTGTCCTGGCTGGGTCCCCTCCCAGCTCCTTGTGGCCTCACCGCCTCCTTGCTGGTGGGTTGGGGCAGAGCTATTCTGCTCCTCAGCAAAAGTTAAAGCCTCCCTGTTTTGCCAGCACTGTTCAGACCACAGCCCCAAACCACAGCACAATACAAATGGTTATGAAGAAAATGAAGTTAACTCCATCCCAGCCAAAACCAGCGCACATGTTCTGTTATTTTATTCCATATGAAGGATAACTCAAATCAAATGAACATTTTAGCTGTGCTTTGTTCTTCGGCGTAACTCAAACTTCTTACACTTAAATCTTAGCCAAGGTTACAAATGTCTACTTGTTTTCCACTGCTATTAGAAGGATAACGTAATATGATGCCAAGATACCTAGCAGCAGCAGCTTTTGTATTTTCTGTTTTAAGGAATAGCTCTGTGGCTCTTTTTGCATTCCTGTGAAATAAAAGCATATTTGATATGAAAAAAATAAAATTAAAAATAAAGAAAATAACAGAAACTTTGACTTCCCCCTTGTAGAGCCTGTGTTTCACATAACTAATTTTTAGGTGAAATTTCTAGCATAACCCAGTTGTCTTAGCAATTCTATGCCAGTTTTGAGCACTGTGAGGCATTGGTAGCAGTTTGCTGTCTGAAGCACTAGATCTGTAGGTTGCTGGTTGCAGCTGAGTGCTATTAATTGTTCTACAATTGGGCACAGCAAAATTATGCTTATTAAGTTAGAGACTAAAAGAAAAAAGAAAAATGAAGCATTGATTGTGCTAGCTGATTATTTTGTGTTAGAAGAGCAATCTCTGTTTGTTAAGTGATTATTCCATAACACGGTGAAAACTGAGGGAAAATACGGATAATCATATTTATCTTTTTATTTGACTCCCTTTCTAAAAAAATTAAATGAATGTAGAGGTTGAAGATTCGGAATCAAATTTCTAATAAGGCTTGACTGCTACTCACAATGACACTTTTTCCCCTACTGGGAATAATGTTATGCATCTTTCCTTTTTCAAAGAAGAAGTGGAAGGGTACAAGTCATTATTTTCTGCAAGTTACTCTGCATTTATTATGATTGTGACATTGAACTGTATACTTTCTTTTGAAACAAGAAAGGAAAAAGAGTAAGTTAAATGTTGCTTTATAAAGTATTGAAACCAGAATTCTGACAGCATTACACAATTAGCTCTTACATTAAGCATTTATGGCAGCTACAAATTCACAGCATGCTTTTCAAGGCAGTAATAAAGGGGTGGGGGTGAAAACCAAAGTGAGTCCAATTGACATTTTACAGTCAGAACAAAGGGTTGAAAGTGTGTGGCTTGTATACAGCTACTTATATATTACGTATTAGCCCCTTAAACTAGAACTAAACTCAATATTACCCCTTAAAGAGGCTTTATGCAGTTAATTATTAGTAAATTAAGTCCTTCAATTATTCTGAAGGTTGAAGAACATTAAATTATATAGTGCTTACCAAATGATGGCCAAAATCTGACTTAATTTATACTCTGGAGTCAATGATGTTCAAGAGGTTGTGAATCAGGGCAGAGTCTGGCCCTCTTAATAATTAAAGTAGAGCAAAAATAAAGAGCTCATTCAGAATGTCACTGTGAATCTGCAAAGCCTGATGGTATAGAACTGTGCACCTCCAGGAACAGAGGGCTGTGCAGCACTATGACAGAGAGGAGAGGAAAACTCACTTCACTTTAGGGGCTTTCTTGAATAAAAGTGATTTGTATGGATATTCTGCATTTTTGCTGTGAGCCTTGGGGAATGCCTTTGATGCACTTGATTAGGGAACAAGATCTCAACCTTGTAGACTCAGTAAGATCTTCACATGTTTAAATACAGATAATTAGTCTCAGTTCTCTTTCTTTTTCTTATTTTTTTTTCTTTTTAAGCCTACACCCTCATGCTTTGTGGTTTTTTTTCCCCCTTTCTTGTACTGTTTATTGATAATAAGAGTTTGTTTAATTGCCAGTGCAACACTCTGCTCCTAATTAATGTAATATAAATGATCTTCTTGGAATATAAGATAATGTATATCTTAAAGCAGATTGTAAAAGGGAATAGGAAATTTCTTCCCATCTCTGTGTGTACTGTGATGGAGTAAAGTGCAGAGATTCGTAACCTAGCTGCAAACATGCTGACATATGCAGTATCATGGGGAGATACTAGCCCAGGAGCAGCCTAGCCAAGGTGGGCTTAGGTGTGTCCTCACATAACCTGTAAAAAGTAGGAGTTTCTGCTGGGGTCCATGTTAGCTACAGCTTCTCTAACATGAGCTTCTCAGCAGAATAAATCTGATGGGCAGATGGGCTGTATTTAGTTCTAGTGGCAGAGTTCACAGGTACATGCAGTTTGGAGGGATGGGGAGAAGCCTGGTGGGAATAGATATCCTGGCATAGCCAACAGGATGAATGCCAGTATTCAGAAAAATTGTATCATGAGCCCTGGGATTCAGGATGTGGTTATCCATCAAGAGAGTGCATTAAGCCTACAGTCTTACTTTAGTCCATGATTCCTTTCTGACCTAAAAGACAATCTATTCTGCTAGATATTCATTAATTCTGCTATATATATGGAGTTAAATACATGTGGGTCAGCCTTTTTCTTCTGTCATCATGGATGAAGGCTTGCTTTTCAGCCTTGTTGAGTGTAGTTTTGCACTGATTACTCAGGTCTAAAGACACACTGGCCCAAAGTAAATTCGGGCAAAGCATATTCCATCATAATTGGAAAATGTTTCCATAGTTCCAATTCTCTGTTGGCAGACTTGTTACTGGCCGGTTCAGATTATTTAACTATGGAGTTACCTATTTTCCATGTCTGTAAACAAATTCCCTTTCTCAGTGACGTTTTGAAAAGACAATGTACTTGCTTATTTCATGGACTTCACACCTAATGTGTAGTACATGGAGCATACTAGCTTCTGATTCCTGTTTTCCAGCATGTGCCCATCTTGTGTATGGAAGGACATGCACCACAAAAAGGTTCAAAAGTCTGGCACGCTACTTTCTGAGAGACTTTTTTATGAGGTCATTTCAAAGTGGTTTTATAGACAATGTTAATTTTATGTCAGAGCATTATACAGGGAATGTAATGGGAGTTTACTGTGCGTGTCTGTCTATGTGCCAGCATGTGTTCTAGTGTTGGGATGTCAGATACACAGATCAGAGTCTTACCTTTAATCACTCTACTCTGGCAGAGGTTAAAATAACCCAACACACCCCTTATCCCAGGAAAAAACAAGAACTGCTGGTTGTGTTCTGCTCTGATGCGCCAGTTCAGAATGGCTTTCTGTCTCACTCCACTGCCTTCCTGGAGGTGGGGATTGATCTGTGAATCTCTTGCATGATATGTTTGAAATATTTATCTGTGGTTGAACTGTCAGGTGGTGTCCAACTCACTCATTACTAGGCAGCAGAGGGAAGCCAGGCTGTCAGGAAGTTACCGCTTCCATAAGATGTGGCTCTATGTTGATATTTATGGACAGCAGGTTCTGTGCTTTGTTAAACTTTGCAACAGGAAGAACTAGTTGCAAGGTGTTTTATTTAAATGCTGAAAGTGGTAAACGGAAGGTAACAGCAAATTATATCCAAACAATGCTGGAATTGTCATTACCTGTAGTATTCTCTTTGCACTGTTATTCTTGATTTTTATATATTTAGTCTCCTTTTCTACTTTCTCCTTTCCTCATTTTCTTTTGCCCTAAGTTTTTTTCCTGCAAATATGCTAGGGACTGGCTTGCAACCCAGTGTAATTGGTACCTGGAAAGTGATCTGCGTTTTGTTTTTTGATCTGAATACTCCCTCATCTACCTGAGCTGAGTGAAGCACGTCTTCAGGCTGCTACAAAGTTAGCCATGATCAAAGAACTGAGAACGTTTCTCATGATGCAACCAGGTACCACAAATACTTGTCTAACCTGCCATGAACTTTAAGTTCAGTTTTGCTGCAGATTATTAGTAAGAAACAAACCATCAGATGAAATCAGACATGTCATTTTTCCTGTTGTGTGCTTTCTTCATGCCAAAGTTATGCCATGATACAATGCTACTGTCTGTTTTGGGGGAACATGGTGATACATATAACCATGGCTGAAAGGTTTCATTTTATTTTGGATTCCAGGAGCATGACAGACATTTTTACATTATACAAACTACCAAAAACCTGTAGTTCTTATGTGTTTCTATTGTTTGAAAAGGAATGTTATCTTTAGGTCAAATTACCGTGTGCTGAAGCATGACCCAATTTTAAGTTTAATGTGAATCCTATTTTTGTATGGTCAAAAAATATAAGAAATACCCATTGACTGTGAGGTGCTTATTTCAATTTTATTAAAGAGCTTCTGATTGCAAGTTATGGGATGCTATAAAATTGAAACTGCTTTATTTAAAATCATTCTTGCTCTTGCGATGGTGTAAGGGTTGATTTTGTAGCTGTGTGGATATTGTGTGAGCTTATTTAGAGAGTGGTTCTTCATCTGCAGATATTTTCTGTTCTTTCTCTAAAAAAAAAGTCCTGACACTTTTACATTTTGACAGTAAATCTTTAATTCTTCACCATACCAATTAACTGTGAACTATTAGAGAAACAATAACTCATGAATCATCAGTTCCAAATAGGCAGAGAGTTTCATAGCCAAGAGAATGAGCATTTCTTAATCTTATATACACTCAACATCAAAGTGTATAAAGCCAAGGTTAAAAAGAAAGGCTGTTATGTTCACTGGTTTAGAAAGCAACTTGTTTCTTTCTTCCTTGTTTGTCTGCTAATACAGCACAACAAAAGGAAGGATCTGATTCTGCAGTCCTTGATTCATATGAGAACCTCTTATTTAGATATCAGTCACAGTAAGCATAATATATTATTAATAGACATTATTCACAGTATACAAATAAAATTCATGAGAACAAACATCCTACTTCTGTAAACTTTAACTTCTGTGGCGTGTCCTCCTGAAAATGAATATTCCCATTTCAAGGGTATTATGTGCGGCAGTACAGCTATTCCATTAAGATCCTTTGAAACCTTTAAAAGCTTGTATTCTGCCTAACTATGAGCATATAAATAGTCTTTGGCTTTCGGAGTGTTACCCACCTATTAGTAGTTAAGCTGGAGTTGGTGTATATTGCTGGATCAGTGCCAGACTCTCCTGCATCTTGCAGAAGATTACTAGATCAAAAGGCTGAAGACATTTCTGTGGTCAGAACTGCAAGGGAATTGGGCTGCTCAGTCTCAAACATAATGAAAATAACTGGTTAGCACAGTGCTTTCTCAACACAGTTAACAACTATAGAAGGTTATATAGAAAGAACAGGTCAGATAATATTCAGAATTAAAACAATTGCCACATGCCAAACAGAATTGAATGCTATGCATTCATAGGAAGCTGACTGTCTAAAGCAAGTGCCTACATTTCAGACAGGGCAAATGCACCCAGAAAAGATTTCACAAACATGAAATGTGGTGTCTATAAGTCAGGATTTTTATGCAGAGTTGTAGAGCATTTCACTCTAATAGGGCTCCTGCAATGGAGCTGGCTTTCAGATCAGTGGGTATGCTATGCCTGCTGGGAACTTTTTTAAAATTCAAAGTGAAGCAGGCTCAGATTTGGATTTCTGCACCTCCCGAGATCAGTAAGCAGAGGGAAGCTGGGATTTTCTGGAGAAGATTTTTCTGCAGGAAAATACTTACTCATCAGAAGTGACAGTCTGAAGGAAAAGGAGTAAATGAAAAAGACTGTTTCAAACCTAAATTTGCAAATGTTTTCAATTGCCAGAAGTTATTGCCCAAATAGTTTGAAGAAGCCTTGCATCTGTCAAAATGACCCATCTTGGTGGTGGTTGAACATCTGATGGGAGGTGGCTCGGTTCAGAGTAATTGCTTATTTCATAGTCCATAGTTCATTTGCCAAATTGGTGTCTTTTTAAGATGTCTGTGTTAACACTAACAAAATATTCACTCCGACACTGAAATTGAATTTAGTAGTTAGTATATCCAAGGAATATACTTAACTAGCATCCATCTAGTTACTTTACAAAAAAGAAAAAAAGGCAAGGATTCTAATTCTATGTGGTTTAGGTATTTTTAGTTTTGATAGTAAATGTTTTAGACACGGTTAGCGTCAATGTACCCAAGGCTAGTGCTGCTTCCCTTTTAAAGCAACTGTAGGAAATTCTGGTAGTGTTTCCTTGCTCAGGTATTCCAAGGAAAAAACAAAATCAAACCCCACAGGAATTAGTAGCATTCTGTTATCATTATTTTTATAAAGCAGATCAATAAAATTTCGTCAGTAACACTAAAGCATCTAACGTGCTTAAATAAATTAAATAGGAGAATTAATCAAATTCTACTCCACATCATTAGGAGTAATGAACAGCTAAAATCTGACTCTGTTGGAAATGTATGATTGTTAATTCAAATTTCAGTATCAACAATGCTGATATAAGGGAAACAAGTAAAAGTATTAAGGGGCCTGTTAAGAATCATTATGTGATCTTCATTTTCCATGAAGATAAAAGCAAATGTTGAGATTGAATTTTATCTGCATTAAATTGCTAATTTACTATCAATCACATTATTTATGAACCAGAATGGAAACATTTCCTTCTGATCAGAAGGACGCTAATGTTACAGGCTTGGAAGGGACCTGAAGAGTTCTGCTGGACCATCCTCAGTCTCAGGGCAGAACATTCCAGTCTGATCTTTGTTCTATATCCTGAGAATGCTGTCTATGCAGAGTACTGTATTACATGAGTATCAGTTGCAAACCCAGTGTGAGCACAAAATAGTGTTGGGCACTGTTTCTTGTATTTTATGACTGAATGGAAAATAGTAGGCTATGGTTGGTATTGTGAAATTATGAGAAAAAGACAAGAATAAATCAGTGTCAGTGTGGCTATCAATGTGGTTTTATACCCTGGAAGGACAGTTTCCATAAAACGCTGGTGGAAAGGGAGGAGGAACTGGGGAAATGAGTCCTCCAGGAGATGGTACTGTCAGGAGATGATGCTGGAGCACTGAATACCTCCTGGAAAACACACAAAGAACTGAGTGATAAAATTCCAGACCTAGATAAGAAAGATGCGATGTTTTTTGTCAAAGCAGCAAAAAGTTTCTGTCCTTTTCCATCTTGCTTGAAAGCGACCTGTTATCTACCCTGTGAGTAATGGTGATGGCAATCTTTTAACAGGAATTTCAGACAAATAAAAGTGCACATAAGGAATATTACAGACTCATTTGGAATCACCTGCAGTTTTTAAAATGTTGGTCTCTTAGTTTTCATCCTTTATCTTTATGAGCAATGGGCTGATTCTCTGTTGAAGTGTGAAACTGGAGTACTTTTACAGGTCAGGTTAATAATTTACTTATCTGTGGTGTTAATTTTGTGTGGGGTAGTCACACAACAAACTCAAGCAAACTATTTTCCACCTCCTTAGAATATATAATACTTTGTCTTTCGTTGCTCTTGAAAGTTGAATAGCAATAACACTCCTGCAAAAGAATTTACACTTGAAAGAACAGGTTTGAAATTTTTATGCACATTTGATACACCTTTTCCTCTCAAAGAGCACTAAAGTTGAACTTAAATGTCAGTTTTAATCAGAATTTCTTCCTTGCTTATTGTTATTTTTATTTTTATATATGTAAGGATAGCTATATATGCAAATATTCTTCTTTCCTGCACGTTAAAAATAATTGAAACCTGAATATATTCTTTAATGTTTTTTTCCCTGATTCACACTCGTTTTTAAAAATTTATACCACACTTCTTCAGCTTTTCACTGCTGGTACTGATTTGTACCATATCTTCGGTCTTTTTAAGGGCCAGAAAAACTGTTAGTCTAGGGAATTATGCTGTGGCTTGCCAATGGAGGATCATTTCTTATTTTCTTTGCTGACTGTTTCTTCTTCTTTGCCATTTACAAAAAAAGTTTTTTTACAGTTGTATGGATTTTTTGGTTATTATTTTTTCCGTGGGAAGTCCAGCAGTTTACAGCAGAAAATAAGCTTATGTTGCCTGTTCATTTTGCAGTGCAGATCTTAATCTCATGCCCTTTGTGTGATGAGAACCTTCATCCAGGTTGGATATTAGGAAGAAGTGTTACACAGAAAGAATAATAAACTATTGGAACAGTCTGCCCAGAGAGATGGTGGAGTCACCATCCCTGGGTGTGTTTAAAAGAGACTGGATATGGCACTTGATGACATGGTTTAGTGGAGGTGTAGGGCATGGGTTGGACTTGATGATCTTAGAGGTCCCTTCCAACCTGGTAATTCTGTGATTCTGCGATCTCTGTTCCCCAGCTAACACCTTAACGAATGACACTCTTTCTTTAAGCAGTTATTGCATTGTATTGACAAACAAAATTCCTATGAATTCCTGTTTGTTTGGGGTATTGCTTTTGTCACAGATTTTCTGTTCTTTTATTAGAGATTGACCATCTTGTAATGATACAGTAAGATGCAGATACAATTACACTTTTCATCAACATTGCTGTTACAGTTTTTAGCAGGATCTGAAGAGGGGTGGCAGATATTTGGTCTGAGATGTAGAGCTACCTGCTGCTATTCAGGGAATGAAGATAAACAGCTTTAGCCCATGTATTTATGAAATGCACTTTTCTGTTTTAATAACACACTGATACATAGGAATATGTTCTAAAAAATCCATCATGCTCCCTTTCCTTTTCTCTTGGGATGGTGTTACAGAAAGTGTTTGAACACGTGTGTGTCACTGCATAAGCACTGTACACATTTCCTATCTTCCAGACTACCGGAAAATTATAATAATGTCATAGTAATTATAGAAGCTTAATGCAAGAATTTTCAAGCCACTGACGAGACTGGGAGATGTCCTCATGGGATGTTTTTCTGTTACAGTCTGACCAAGCCAGACTTTCAACACCTGCAATGTTTCATGTGGATAAAACATCAGATGTTTTAAAAAAAAACCCACCAAATCCCAAAAAACTTCAATAACCAAATGCAAATATAATTGTGGTTGCATGTTTTGTTGCAGCTACTACAGCAATGGGCGATTTACCAAGGCCTATAGAATTAGGATTTAGCAATATAGTTTGTCAAGTACAATACAATGCCATAAAAACTCTGCCATACCTCCACACAATTGTCATGCAACACCATGCATGGCATTATAAGGTAAATATCACCACATTCTGCCATCAGCTCACCAAGTCTATGTTCCAGTATATTAACATAGCTGAAAATGAAAACTGACAGTTCTGTTTAAAAACAAACAAGCACAGACAAACAAAAAACGAATAGAAGATGTAAAAATGCAGTCACTAGCAATTCTGCTGTTGTCATCAGTGAACCCAGCTTACTCCCACTGACTCCTGGAATATAGAAGGTTCTGTTCCTGTTGCCTTTTCATTAAGTCGAATCCAGTACCTTCCTTTTTCTATTCCTCTGACTTTTTAAATGCTCATTTCAGTGATGCAGTTTCTAGAAAAATGAAGAGCAGGAGGATGAAAAGCAGTTTCCCAGAAGAAAACATACCCCGTTAGTACTCCCAGAGGACATCATTACATTATTGTCATGTGATTTAGCACCTACTCTTCTCTGTGGGGAATTCACACCTCAGACTCCTTCTGTGGGTTCTCTATAAACACAGAGACATTGGTTACAAAAGCATTTGAGAATTTCTATTATTTTCTGTGCAATGATAATGTTTAGAAATTTCCTATATGGTTTCTGAAAGTAAAGATGAGATTGAAAAGCAGTGCAATATGCCTATCTATTGCTCTTGCCATATTGATAAAGGGAACATTTCTTGCTCTTTGAGAGATGTTGCTCAGATAGAAGAGATGAACACTCATTCTAGTGAATACTGTTAATATTTCCTAACATTTGTAGCTAACATTTTGAATAGCAAAATTAGAAAGGGAAAAACACTTACTGTGAGCTTACATAAGGGATTTAAAATTTAGGCATATTCTTGAATATGAGAACTCAATGCCAAAGTTTACCCTTCATCTTGTACAGTTGCAAACTCCAAAGTACGTTTCAAGTCACTTTGTACTCATATGTCAAAGAACAATGCAGCACTTGAATTTTGGCCCTCAGGGAGCACTGTCCTGTCATCTTGGGTCCTTCAACACTTTCCAATGATGCCTTATTAGCATGAAACTGTTTACAAGAAGTGATTCACTGTGGAGGAGAAGGATGGGCAGTGGACTGTAAACACATGGCATGATAAGGGTTAGAATACACTGACATAGGAGTTGACATACTGGTATTTTGTCCCAGGGCTCAATCTCAGTCATGCAGTGAATACAGCTGCAAAGACATGACTGTTAGTTTCATTTATTCTATAAACGCTGCTTCAAAGAAGGCTTTTAGAGCAAGAGAGATACTTCAGGGTCCAAACTCATCTGAAGATTTCACATCCATCTTACCATACCTTCTCCTTTTAAAGCAAGTGTCCCTAAAAGGACCTTGAATTTCAGAGGCAAAGTTCTACTGAAACATTCACTAGAATCATGAAATTGCAGTCAGCTTGGCAAGATTTACCCTGGCACAGCTACAGATTGGGTAGAGAAGAGATCCTGAGCAACCCTGCAGAGAACTTTGGGTTCTGGTTGACAAGAAACTGAACATGAGACAGCTTCAGTGTGTGCTTGAAGCTCAGAAACCCCAGTGTGCTGGCCTGCATCAAAATGAGCATGACCAGCAGGTTGAGAGTGGCAATCCTGCCCCTCTGCTCTTGTGAGTCCCCACTTGCAGCACTGTGTGCAGTTCTGGTGTCCTCAACATAAGAAGGACATGGAACTGTTGGAGGAAGTCCAGAGAAGGCCACAAGGATGATCAGGAACTGGAGCATCTCTTGTATGAAGATAGGCTGAGAAAGTTGGGGCTGTTCAGCCTGGGGAAGAGAAGGCTGAGTGGAGACCACATAGCAGCCTTCCAGTATCTGAAGGGGGCTACAAGGATGCTGCAGAGGGACTATTTGTCAGGGACTGTAGAGATAAGACAAAGGGAGATGGGTTCAAGCTGAAACAGAAGTTCAGGTTACATAAAACGAAGTTCTTTACTGTGAGGGTGGTGAGGAACTGGCACAGGTTGCCCAAGGAAGTGGTAAATGCTCCATCCCTGGCAGCATTGAAGGCCAGGTTGAACAAAGCCTTGGGTGACATGGTTTAGTGTGAGGTGTCCCTGCCCCTGTCAGGGGAGCTAGAACTAGATGATCTTATGGTCTTTTCAAACCCAAACCATTCTATGATTCTATCATTCTACAATAATCAAGGGATTGTACCTTACTGAGTCCAGCAACTCATTTGCAATAAGTTCCTTACATCTGTTCAGCTTCTTTGGAAAAGTCACTTTATCCTTATCTTAAACCTAGTTTTTTTCTTTATTTTTTTTAGCAATTTCCCCCTCTCTGCTTGAACTATAGATTCTACCAGTCTGAACATCTCACTTGGCCCAGTGCAATAATGGTGACCTATCTGCCCACAGTTTCAGACCTATCCAGGCCTCTTTTCCTTTCACAGGGTTGCACCCACCCCAGAACCAGCAGCCAGAGAAAGCTAACGTGATGCCCCACATCACCACCCCTTCATTCACACTGTAAGGCAGGATAACATGATGTACAGCAGATCATAAATAAGCAATAAACTCAAGCCATCTATCAAGGGGTGGAAGATTGAAAGTGCTGCTAATTGAGAAGGCATAATACTGTTTTTATCCTGTCCATAAAGGATATAAGGACTGATCTACAAGGAGGGTAATGATGAATTTTTGTAACTGTTTGCTTTTTTTGAATCAAATGCAAAGCACACATTATGAATCCAAGAATTTATACTTGTTCCTTTGCAAGGGTGAAATATGACCATAGAAAGTCAAGTCTTTACCACAGCTCTTGCTGGTTAAAGCAGCTTCCTTAAAAAGGATATGCCCTCATCAGCACCAAAGTGAAATAATTATTTCTAAACTTGAATCATGCAGTAAAACAGAAGTTAAGTAGCTTCCATGTTACTTTGCTTACAATGCAACAGCTATGAATCTTGATCCAGATTGTCAGTGATGTAAATCAGTATAGATCTATCCACTTCAGCAGAGGATCTATATTCCCCTCAGTTTAGCTGGGTATTGGAACTGGGCATGTTGTAGTAGACCCCCAGACTTTTCAGGGCAATGGAGTTTGCAGTAGAAGAATTGAACCCCAAAAAATGTCATATTGAGTTTTGATCTTGTGCTCACTCTTTTCAGAAGTGCTTCACTCAGTCTCCTAATCACAGTGTATTATGTTGCTGCTTTACAATCACACTCTAAATGCAAATCACTTCATTGGTTTCTTAGTGACAGCAAGCCCTGTCAGCAGTAGGTATTTTGAATATGCCAATAAGATTTTAACAGCTTTGAAATGGTTGCAAGGGACACTGTCTCGGGAGATTACAATCAGGGCATTCCGTCAGAGAGCTGCTAAAATAGCAGTGCTTTATTTCCACCAGCCTATATGTAATGAGCTAATAAGTGATTACTGTCTTTGTATCTTTATGTTTGAGGACTAGGTAGAGCATTTTGTTCAGTGAACGATGATTTTGTCTTTTCAAGGCATATGTGGCTTCATTAATATTAATGAAGCTTGCACACATGCATCAAAAAAGGGCTTATACCCTATATAATCACTATTTATCTGGGAAAATTTAGCTTCATCATTGTCTATTTACTAAAAATAAGCCTTGCGCAGTTGATTTATAACTTCTGCCTTGTTTGCATTGTGAACAGTTACCCTTGTCTTGATCTCTGAGACTACTTAACCACCTTCTGCTCATTTAACAGAGGGGAGCTCACCATGACCTTCATAAAAAGGATGTCCATTTGACATCTAGGTGAAAGCCTAGAGATTAATACAGAAGTTCAACACATAATTATAATTTTGCGATGCTAGTTTTTGATGCTAGTTCTACATTTTAAGTGTAATGTAAAATGCCATGCATGAAGTTACAGTGAAGATCAGAAGGGAGCAATGCTATTCAGAACACTTTGTGCAATAAAAGTCCTTCTGACAAGCCCATTCCTTTCATTTAGGCTGAACTGTTGGTTGAACAAGCTGAGGTTTTATTTAATCATTTAGAAATTGTTTTTGTGAAGAGGAGATGAGAAGGGTAATCTGCCTTTGAAGTACTGGAAAGGGTTCATTGACATTACAAGTACTTCATATGTATCTTCTCATGTAATTTTGATATGTATGTACACACAAAATATTTTTTCTAAGTTCTTCTTACCAGTTTAGTTAAAAAAAAAAAAATGCACTTATAATGCTACCTTTTTTCAATGAAATTGAATATCAGCCAAGATTCTGAGGTACCTGTAGCAGAAAATGAAGTGATGAAATTCCTGATATTTGGTCATATGGCCATATCTGTAGCCCATGGCCCACTCTGTGTATGCCATCCCATCAAGATAGATAATTATATTGAGTAGTTGTAGAATATATTAAGTAGCTGTATAATATTTGGACATTGCAATGAATAATTAGCTGAATTGCCACTGCAGTATCTTGGGGAATAGGTAATCCTTGGGTGTTTAGAGGAAGACTAAGTAACAGAGGGATAATGCATTGATTCTGCATCTAATTTTCTGACTCTGAAGAAGTTTCTTCTTTATTCCCTGCCTCAGCTGCTAACATTTAAAAGTGATAAAACATATTGAAACTAATCGGTCCTGTTTCTTAAAGTTCTGGAGTTTCTGGGAGCACATCTCTGGGAGATTCTACCTTTTAAGCAGGTGGTAAAGCTAAGTGTGGTCCCTACGTGTGAGAATCTGAAAACAGAATTTCTCATTCAAATTTAAAGGAAGATCTCTGTGCTCATCTGCTATTATTTCATCCTTCAAACAAACTTTTATTCCTCACTTACATAACCCTTTGTGGCACTATGGATAGAGTCTGACAAAGTCTCGTGGTCTGTTGGATGAGTTGCTTTGCCTCTGGGTCAGCCAGTTTCCAAGACTTCCAGGTTACCATATCACAGGCTAATTTATACCATTCCCAATTGTCCAAACCTGAGGCCATTCTTTCAGCAACATAGGCTTTCCCAGCAGCTCTAGCCTTTTGGAGCACTCTGCTAGTTATAGACCGTTTGATTGATTTGCAGGTATCTTTTAAGTAAGTCCAAGTACTTCTTTCAGCTGTCTTTCACAGCGACATTTCTCTATTCATACTATTCTACCTTTTTATTTAGGTGACAGTCCCTTATTGTACCAATCTTTCCTATTCAGCAGTTTCATTCTGCAAATTCACACCCATCTATTTCTTTAGAACAATGATCCCTTATAAGTGTTCTTGTGAGTAAACCATTCCTTATGTTACATGCATAATAGACAAAAAACATGTCTTATTGCCCCCAAATGCCCTTGCTGTTCAAGAGTACTCTGCAGTATCCTGTTATGAGGAAGCTTTCTTTTAATACAGCTTGACAGCTGGAGGCAATTTTCTCTTTCTTGGTATTTGTCTTAGCCTGCTCTTTAAGATGCTTCTATAGATTTTATTGTCTATTCCCCATTAGGCATTGCTAGAGTGCTTGAAGTGAGACTGTCCTGGTCCTCAGTTTGTAGATCTGCATGAGGAACACCTCATTCTTACCAAGTTATTTTTGAATCACTTTTGACTCAAGGTAGGTTAAAGTCAAGTGCAAAGAAAACAAGTTTTTCACAGTATCCGAAAACTCCCAAATGTTTGTAAAAGGTGTAAGTGGAAAAATGAAAACAAGCAAAGCAATAAAATGTTTTACTTAAAACCACACTTTACTTACACTAAAATTACACCAGAAAGTTTTCTGTCTTTATCCAAGGACTTTCTTAACACTACTATAGCAAGGATAAGTTCTTTCTACATTATTTGTATCTTCTATTGGGGCAAATATTCATTGCACCTTAAGCTAACCTAAGCCCAGGTTGCTGTGTTTTTACCCTCACTCCTGGTCACATTTATTCTTTGTTCTGGTACTAGTGTTTGTGCATCTGAGCAGGTAAGCCCAGACAGGGAGCCAATACAAATAAGAACAACCTTACAATAAAAGCTTATCAGAGGGAGCAGAATTTTGTACCCAAAGGATTTCCTCTAGATTTTTTAGTCCAGAAACAAGACTAATAGTCAAATTGTATTTCAGGTTTGTAA
Source organism: Agapornis roseicollis (assembly GCA_002631895.1). Classification (NCBI taxonomy): domain Eukaryota; kingdom Metazoa; phylum Chordata; class Aves; order Psittaciformes; family Psittacidae; genus Agapornis; species Agapornis roseicollis. The sequence continues at coordinate 26,439 of NDXB01018968.1, forward strand.
AAGCAAAAGACAAAAATAATACTGCTCTTCTAAATAATGAGTGACATCTGCAATTTTATTTCAAGGTAGGTACCTAACATTGTACCTAAGGCTGAATTTTTTCCCATGCTTGATTTTCCCCAATCCTGTTCATTCATTTATTTCTTTAATTTCAGAAAGAGAAATCAGAATTATAGAATTAGATCAAGGTTTCCCATTAATCAATTTACATTTCCTTTAATTTGACACTAATTGTGAATACAGTAGAATGATTAAAATTTAAATATCTCATAAATAATTGATACAGACAAGGCTACATATGTAAAGCTAACATGTGGAATGATGTGAAAATAAGTACTATACACTTCATATGGTCAAAAATAAGCTGGGAGCCACAAAGGTCTAGAAATCTTTAAAAACAACCCAATTCTGCCTTAACTTACAAGCTTTGGTGTAATTAATTTAACTAGAATGAGGTCACATTCTAAAACAAACTAGGTGGATTCATTGTGGGTAAGCACTGCATGCTGTGCTTGAACCCACACAATCAGTTTCCAGGTCTGAAAATAGATTCACGCATGCAGGTAAGCTTGCTGCCATTATTCATCATTATTATTAATTTTTGTTTTAATGGTACACAGAAAGAGAACTGAGGGTCTTTATGTATGAAGGAAAACACATTCTTCACATGATTATTTACAGTCTTACATGAAGTTGATAAAGGAGTAGCAGAAAAATGAACCAAAAATCTCTGACCCTTTCTGTCTGCCTTACTTTATAAAAATTCTTTGCTTGTTTTCTGTCAGGTTGCATTGGTTCATAGGGCACTTTTAGCACATTACGTGATGATTTCCTTTCAAATGAGAAAGTTTTGTAGTCCAACCTGTTTTCCTTTGTTGCAGTGAAGAAGTCACAGTCCCGATATTTAAGTCAATGCATTAAAGCATATATATTTAGGAGGGCTGCAATCCAGTGTGTCTATTTAATAAGACTATCCAAAGCTACTTTCTCTTAATCTGATACAAGGCCTTAACAGAGCATTTAATTCCTTAGACCTATTACTGAAACTTAATACACAGTACTATTTTCTTTGTGCACTTTTGGAAGAATTTGCCCTTTTCCTCCCTCTATAAGCTCAAACCATAAACCATGCAGCAGTTCTTACCAAGACAGCACAAGTTCCTTCTGGAATCAGTACTAGATATGAGGTGCGTTTCTAGTCACCTCCCTATGATTACAGATCTCACTGCTTTTGACAAATCTGCCTGACCATGGAAAAGATGCTTCAAAGAATTTTAAACTTTAGGCAGGGAAATCCATTGTACAACTGATGATAAAACCCAGGATCCCCAGCTCCTGGCAAAATCTTCTTGGATGTATAATTCCTGATATAATAACAAATAAGTGGAGTTTATTTTTACAGTGTGAGTTAGCTACTGATATTTTGGTTGTCATATGGTAGAACTGAACTCCTACTATCCTATGCAATTTCACATGAAATTACTAGTGAAAATTTTCTAGGAAGTGAAGTCCTAATTGGGTAAAGAAATAAAAGAGGATTCATGTTCTGAAGTATTCAGAGCATTACATTTTGCATACTTTAAAAGGGCCTTAGCGAAGTCTAAAGCAGTGAAGAAGCAGACTTCAATCACGCTATACAAGTACTGCTTGAAGCGTTGAAGATGGAAGCAGTCAGTTTTCCTGTGCTGGTTCGTTCTGGACGCTCTTCCAAAGTGGAAACCGGACCAGCAGCTTTGAATCTGGTTAGTCAAATTTAAGCCAGAAGCAAGGTGTTCAGTGCTGCAGGCGCTGGGAGACATGGTAAAATGGAGTCTAACACCTTTTGGTGGAGGGTGTTTCCTAGTGAGATAACTCTTCTTGCCTTGGACATTGGTTTTACAGTTGTGAAAAGAAAATTCAATCAGCTGAATCGCGCCAGCACCAGCACTGAAACTCTTTTGTTTTCCTTCAATGGTTTGAACTTGCTTATGGATTTCTTTCTGGATTATTCCCAGCAGTTACAGACATTGTCTTACCAACATATTTATCCTGTTGTATTTATTGCAGTGGCGTGGACCATAACAGTCAGCTCTTGGCTAAACCTTCTGGTAGTGTTTTTTCCTTGACTAAATGTTAAAATAAATTGATCAAGGATGATTTTTAATTATAAAATTGCTTTGAAAAAGATTTTTTTCACCTGCATAATTAGAAGACATTTTTAAAGAAAATGTTCCAGTCAATTAGTCCCTAATGAAGCTCAATTTGTTTTACAAATTAACCTTTTCTTAAAATAACAGTATGATTTAATGCAAGAGTTATTCTACTTATTTCAGTCTGTACTACAAGTCCTCTCATCCACAAATACGTCCCTCTTAAGTCAACAGGAGATAGGATTTAAGTTAATAGGTTTTTGTTCCCTAAAGCTTAACTTAAACTTATATGTTGACTGTAAAACACTGGAATACTAAGGCTGTTCCCAGAACTTTAGTTTGAGCTCTGGCTTCATTCTTGAACCAAACCATGTCATACTGTAGTCCTGAAGTCAATTGAACTGTTCATGAAGTGCCATTGGATTGTTCATGAAGTTAAGGGTGCCATATAAAACCTGGCTGCCAGTTTTCCAGGCTGTTTATGATTTTGCTCTCTGTTTATTTGGGTCAGTCCTGCTGTGTTGTTTGGTTGCTGAGCCTGGTCTCATCCGTGTTTACACAGCTCTGCTTGTGATTGTGTCTGATTCTGTCTTTTGGTTGGTTTAAAAAGGTAAAATTTCCTTGGAGTCTGTGGAGCTAGACAAGGGTATGAAAAGTTTCATGGTAGGAAGATAGGGCTGTAGTTGGCTGTTGACTCTACTGACTGAATTCCACAGGACCCATAGCCTTTGCTTCTACCCTGCAGTTGCAAGAGTCTTTCCAGGGGCTTGGGTCTATGTTCCTCCTGTGCTCTGCCTCATCACTGATGCATCCTTGTTCATTGAACTGACTTCCTAGTACAGCTGCCTGATCTAATCAACTGGGGAAGTGAAATGTTAATTGGTTAAAATGAATTTTTTATTTTTTATTTTTTTTTTGGCATGGATTTTATTTTGAAATAATCATAGTTCGTATTTTAGGGTACTACATAAAAATGCTTGTTTATTATGACATTGTTCAATAGTACATCATATTAATCTTTGAGTGAAGGAAGTACACCCATTACAGTCTGCTGGTATTTACAGCTATGCATTTTTACTGCTTTTAGGTCAATGTATATGACTTCTGACTAATAAGATGGAAAATCATGAACAATAATAAGAGCAGCTGAAACATTTGCCATATTCAGCCAAGTTTCATTACTGAGCAGGGGATTTTCAGAGACAGCAAGGCAGTTAAGTGCCCAGTTCCACTTCTAGCTGTACCTAGAAGAAGGATGTTTAATGTTGTTGCTGAACACTGCCCACACAGATAGGCAACCCTAACAGCTTTGAGGCCAGATCCCTTTTTTGAAGGTGAATACATGATTCTCATTCTGTCTCTCACTGCGGTTGCTTATTGACATTTGTGGGAAATGCGAAAGGACAGTGGTACCCTACCTCTGCCCTGCCAACATGGCATTTGGGTTCATTTCAGTTGCTTTTAATGCTGGAATAAGCTGGGAACTGAGTCTGGAAGAAAATCCTGGGGTAAAACTGATTCTGTTCTACATTTGAGGAAACCTGTTGTGTACAAAAAGCTCCTAGGACTCTGTCTGGTTTGCACATCTCTCCTGTCCTTAGGAAAGATGGGAGAGATGTGCAAATTATTTGATTTTAGCTGGACAAACACATCTTTCCTAAAGGGGTATTACACTATCTGTTACGAAAAGAGACGATAGTTGTAGGCAACCTGAATTCAGTTGGAGTTCAGCCATCTGCAGAAGAAATGTTGACTGGGTTGGCTGTTGGAAGCACCTCAGGAAGCTCAGGTAAGAAAGGCAGTCTGTGTATTACTCCAGGTTATTCTGAAGAGAAAACTACAGTTAAGGTTTCTGCTTTAAATGATCCCTTTCTGTTGCCAATGGTAATTTTGAAGTGGCTTAGAACAGGAGCTGCCCTTCTATTACTTTTTTGATTTGTAATGGTAAGACATATTTAGGCATAGCTATGAGCAAGTTCTGTTGAAGTAAGGAGTCTGGGGCTGGCTGGTAGTTAAGTGGACTTAGATTTAGAGACTTCTGGATGGAATCAATGGTTTGAGCATTGGTTTCTTTTCATCTTGTCTCCTACAGACATTAGCTTGTGTTGTTAAACAAAGAAACAAAAGGAAAGTTAACAATGCTCTTGTTTGAGAGGTGCGTAAGATGAAATCAGCAGAAGGATTTCAAAGCATACTGATGACAGTCTAAAATATTTACCTAGTTAATATAGTAATGCCTGTTGTCTTAGAGATACACACTGCCTCTACCTTGTTTTACCCACCATATTGATTCAGGGTGTTACTTTGTCTGGCACATACATCAGTTTAATGAAACGTTCACATGAAGCGTCTGTCTTAGCATGGAGAGCTTAGTGCTTCCTGCCTTTCCTCAACACTCTCGCATAAGGGAAGCTGCTGTATGTCTCTGTATGCTGTTCTGATCTCACTCACCTGTGTCCATCTCGATGCTGTGCTCAGCAGAGTCTGAATTGCATTTGAACACAACCTGACACAGTCTGTCCCTTACAGGCTTGGGTGGTTGGGCATTAGTGTCATACCAAGTGAAATATGGTGACAACACATCAATGAAAATAGTAGCAAGTATGTGCAATACATCTGTTTACTGATCCTATCTCTCATGTGGGTTCTCTTCCAATATCTTATTGAAAGTTAGATCATTCACAGTCAAGGGGAAGCAGAGAGGAATAAATACAGTTCATCTCCGTATTAAGGACCAAACTTTTCCAGCTTCCAGTTTCTATTAGAAACTCCACATCTTTCAGTACTGTGTCCATTTTATTTAGGAATAAGCGCACTTTCAGATTCTCTGTTCAGGGCCAAATAAGCTCTTCTGCTAAAAAAAACAGCAATAAGAGTTATACTACCTTGTTTCTAAACTTTTGGACTGAAGTGACTTTATATGCTGCATGCTGAGCTGTTATAGTTGGGTCAGTGCAAGGTTAGATATCTCACTGTGATTACCAACAGTGATATTTCAGAAAGTGAATTTACCATAGCAGTCAAGAATAAAACAGCATGAAAAATTGTAATTTGTCTAACCAAAATATGCAGTTAAATGGAAGAGAAATATATGTCATTAATTAAGTACAGTTGATTTAGCTGACAGTGGTAGAAATTTGAGAATACTTTTATTATGCTAATTTTTCTATGTTCATTCTTCAATGCAAGTACTGTACTTGGAACTAATTTTCATCTATTACACATTTCATAATACTATTAGTCTGATTAATTAATGCATAATACATCCTGGAGACTAATTTGTTTACTCCTAGCAGGCTCATTAGGACTTGCTATGTGAATGTGAGATTTGATTTTAAAGTGAGCCACCTTCTAAAGATTGAATCATATGTCTGCTTTGCAGCAAATGGGCAGATGAAAACCTGTTAATCTACACCCCTCGCTATGCAGAAGCATGTTTAAAGTTTACTGAAGCTAGAAGCATAGCTAGACACTTCGCTCAACTAAACAGAAAAAGAAGTATTTCCTTACGATAGGTAGAGATTTGCATATTTCAGTCTGAAATACTGATTGATTAGGACAATTTGCCACTACTGTGAATGCAAGTGGAGCAGTATAGGTGTTCTTACTTGCATTTGAATGCATGCTCTATTCTCATTGGGGTCCACCGTTGCTATTTTACTTTTTAATATTGTTGTCTAACCAGAATGAATGGATAACTCTGCATCAGCTAACCAGTCACCAAGTACAGTAAAAGTTAGAATGTGCTTGAATGCCATGACTCTGTCTAGATGTTCATGCCCACTGCTGTATAATCATGTCACATTGGGTTTTTCCCAACTGACAAAAGACAAACTTTCATTTTTAAGTGCTGTTTTTTCATGCCAGCATGAATTCTGAATGGTTTGTAGTGCTGGTGCACGCAGGGTTGGAGAACTGAGTGTCATTACAGAAAGAGCCAAAGGGGTGGCGCCTCTAGGAGTATATGTATTTCTTTAATTATATATAAGTTCCCATATAAATATATATATGTGTGTGTCTATATAGTGTTTATGTATTTCTAAAAATGCACTACTCATTACTACCCTCCTAGTTCTGAAGCAGTCATTAAAGCTGATCTCTATTATTTCTAGTTTCTGTGAAGAGAGAAGAGGTAGAGGTAGAGGGTCAATACTTTTTGAAAACCTTTGTCTTAGGCCTATATTCTCTGCAGACGGGTGATTTACAGATGTTGCTATGTTAGTTATGGTGAGTAACTACAAGGTATGAAATAAATAATCATGTATCTATCTGGCTTTAATATCCAAAACTTAGACTGGAAAACTTCCCAGAATGGGCTGTGTAATGAGACTTTCTACATTCTGTCAACTATACCTTCCTTACTGTGGAAATACACCTTACAGTACTGGAACTTCAGTTTGAGCTCTGCCTTGTTTAGGAAAATGGGACTCCACAAAAGGAAGAGAATGGGTTAACTGAGTTTTTCTTTCATCCCCCTCGCAAAGAATTCAAGTTAAAATAGCAATAACTTAGAGGGCTTTGAGTTGTGATTTAACTGACTTTATTCCCCTTGCAGGAAGAATATTTGCTGCCACAGAAAAAGGGTGGACCCAGTCAGAGATCAATGTGATCAGAAAAAAGCCATTTATTACAAAGCATCTACCTTTTTTATACCGTTGTCTGCACCTGCTTACAATAGTCTGCTGTATTATAAACGGATACATATACAATGGTTGGCTGTATTAATTTAATAGTTTGCTGTATTATAATTGGATGCTTAGTATATTATTCTTGAATACATGTACAATAACTTGCTGTATTAGTGGATACATAACCAATGGCTTGCAGTATTAAGATTGGATACATATACAATGAAACACACAGCAACTAGTTACAATTGGTTAAACTAAGCGTATGAGAACCTAGCCTTTAAAGCTTGCTAACAGTTCACTGTTGTGTTCAAACTTAAACAGGAGGGGTTTAGATTGGATATAAGGAATAAATTCTTTCCTGTTAGGGTGCTGAGGCACTGGAATGGGTTGCCCGGGGAGGTTGTGAATGCTCCATCCCTGGCAGTGTTCATGGCTAGGTTAGACGAAGCCTTGGGTGGCACGGTTTAGTGTGAGGTGTCCCTGCTTATGGCAAGAGGGTTGGAACTGGATGANGCCCGGGGAGGTTGTGAATGCTCCATCCCTGGCAGTGTTCATGGCTAGGTTAGACGAAGCCTTGGGTGGCACGGTTTAGTGTGAGGTGTCCCTGCTTATGGCAAGAGGGTTGGAACTGGATGATCTTAAGGTTCTTTCCAACCCTAACTATTCTATGATTCTATTCTATGATTCTATGAGCATGTTCCAGTTTCTTCTCATCTTGCTTGCACTGTTACTTTTGCTTCTTTACCCATGGCTTTCTTCATCCTTGATTAATGTTGAGCTCCACGTAGGTACTTGCTAACCTGAGAACATGCCTGTTCTTTGCTAAAACTGCATCCACAATTTGCATTCCTCTTCATGAATTCATAGACGGCCTCACAGTTTTTAGGTGGCATCCCACTCTTTTTTTCATCTTTTTTCTTCTTGTCATGCAACTTTTTACCTCACTGAACAGAGGTATCTACAAATCAGGTTTTCAACTGAATTCTTAGACATGCTGAAGGAATTGGGAGGTTTGTTATTTATTTTAGAGTCTAGGTTTTGAGTATTAGCCTTTTGTTGGTCATAAAATTTGCCATGGATTTGTGCTTTTCATTTACATTGTGGATGTTTACCAGAAACATCTATTGTTATGGCCAGTAAAGAAAGTCCATTTTCTGGATTGTCCTGGTGAGATCAGCATATGTTTCATATAGGTATGCTATATGTTTTAATAAGTATGTTACATTTGGATTTGAAAAAACACTACCTTGCTGTTGTGTAGCATATATTTTGACAGACACATATATAAAAAGCAGTATTTCCTTTTTTTTTTGCTTGTTGCTTGATGCTGTATTAATTGAATACACTGTGTAAACCTTTGACGCCAGTACTTTGTTATTGTAGTTGAAACAAAACTGTTCTTAGGAAAAAATAAAATGTTTCTTGAATTAAGGAAAATGGAATTGGCCTCTAACAGCTCTCAGTTGAGACCAGTGTAGAATCTCCTGTCTTTCAGGGGCTCCCTGATGCCATCATCTTTCCTGCCCATACACCAAAAGCAGTGCCGTTTTCCTGGTGGCTGTGGCTGGGCCTCACCTGAGTGGCTGGTGCCAGCCCCAGGGAGGTGGTGGCCATGTCACAGTGTGCAGTGGTGGCTGTGTCACTGTGCTGTCACCACGGGGCTGTGGCACAGGTGCCCTGGTGTAATGCTGGACTGCTACCAGGGGTGGAAGCAGCTGGAGAACATGGGTGCTGCTGGGCAGGAGATGGAGAGTGACAACAACCTGTCCTGTGTCGCTGTATGTGAAGAGAGGTGGAGCAGGCCCTCCATGTGCTTGAGGAGCAACCAGAGGTGTGTTCTTCAAAGTCATTGGGGTGCAAGGAGCAGCTGCAGTGTTGCGTAGGTGCTGGGCAGGGACCACTGAGGTCGAAAGGGAGCTCTGGAGATCATCAGGTCTTGTTCCATGTCCTTGCTAAAGCAGGGTCACCCAGAGACAGCCTCTCAGAACTGTGTGCTGACAGAGACAGGGAAGGGGCTGCCAGTGCTGGTCTGCGCACCACAGCAGCCCTGGCAGCGGCGTGGCTGGGCAGCACATGAGTAAATGTCATGAGGGGAGAGGAGGAGCAGTTGTGAGGGGAGGTAGTGAAAGGAGAGCAAGGGGAGCCATGGGTTGTGAGGGGCAACCATGGAGTGTGACAAGCATCAATGAGGGGCGATCTTGAGACGAGATGAGGAGTAGGGGCAGCAGTTTATACAGCATGGGCCATTATGGGGGGCAGATGAGGGGTGGCTGTGAGTGGAGAACAAGGGGAGATCAGTTTGATCTTAGAGATGTGGTTTAGTGGTGGGCTTGGCAGTCCAGGATAATGGTTGGACTCGATGGTCTTATAGGTCTTTTCCAACCTGCTTGATACTACGACAACACGAATGCTTTGCCTTGCAGAATTTATCTTTCTAGGTTTTGGAATAGGAGAGGGTTGACAAAATCTATGTTGCTAAATTATCACTTTTTGAGCTAGATGTCCTTCTCCAGCAACAAACAAGCAATTCTGAATGAGATTGTCATGATTGTATTCATAACCTGAAAATATGATCTCATCAACACTATTTTATCCCCATGATTACACTTAAAGTCAATTATTATATAATTAAAAAAAAGTGATTGTGTATCTTATTTAAAAACCCTATTTTTAAAAATGAATTTTTAAAACCTGACTTACACATTTCTTATAGAAATATGTCACTGAAAATCAGCTGTACAATAACCAATGTTTCTGGAATATCACTACACTTAAAGTGATGGTCAGTTTTTAAAAAATAATTTAAAGAAAATCTTAAGGGTATTCACGTGTTTGTTCCTCTGGGATATTATCCTTTGGGGTCATTCTAAAGACAGTCAAAGAGGTACCTGCACTGGAAATAGCATTATTGTGCCAAGGAAATGTAAGGAATACACAGATTGCGTAGTTACTCAATATGGTTCCAAATCTGTGTTCACAAAATTCCCTTGTGTCTCACTGCCTCCAAACCCCAGTTTCAGTTACAGGGAAATAAAATCCCATCTCTGCTCTGAGGTTCGAATTTCTGCTTTGTAATTGCTGTAGTATATAAATGATTTCAATTTATGTTAAGAATAAAGGTTGAGGGTGAGTTTATGGACCTCTGATACATTGGCAGCTACCCAGCAAATGCATCAAGAGGTATGTTTGCTCTTGTAGATGTTGGAGCAGGCATTGCAGAGTGAAACACATTTCTCAGATGCTTCTCCTTGACAGCGATGTCAGAAACACTTAGAGTTAAATCTTGATTCCTGGAATGCAACAGAGTTTGGTTTTTTGCTTCAGTGGGAAGAGAATGTGCCCCTGAAAGCAGTTAGTGGAGTGCCCAAGACAAGCTAATTTGTTTTTCTAACACAGTTCGGCTATGTTAGAAAACGCTTTTCAAAAAGAATTAGACTTGCCTCTCATATGAAGAGGACTAATGAAACTTCCTTCAGAGCCCGTCAGCTACATTCGTGTATAATCAACTGGAGGGACAGCTGTCCAGTGACAGTTGACACTGTCCAATCCTAATGGTAACCAGTAACATCTGCTCTGCAAGTATGTAAGCAAAACTGACAAGAAAAGATGTCTTTCGAGGTCTTTTGCAGCAGCAGGTCTTTTATGGAATTCAAAACAGGGGAGGCAAAGCTTCCCTTGATGAGTCTTCAGCATCTGTCCTTATCTGTAACTCCATGGGGGTGAGTAAAGTTCTTTACCTCAGCAATATATCTGCCTGCAAGTTCAAGTAATAAGACTCTGGGAACATCTCTTGTGTGACGGTTTTAAAGAAATGAATTCTCTACTATTAAGCACTTGTTTCCAACTTGCCAGGAACTATGTAGAGGATAAACAAAGCATGTACCTGTCCTTCAGCACTGTTGATTAAAGCTTAGATTACTTCAGCTGGTTAAAACAATTTGTATTGCCACTGATATTCCCATGGCAGAGACAAGAGCTGATGTGTAGAATGCAGGTCTAGCATCATCCCAAAGTTTACATGTTCAGCATTCTGTGCTGGGATCCCCACAAACCGTCAGGGAAGAAAGGGAAATTCAGCACTTTTCCTTCTATTTTACCACTTTACAATCTTTTATTAAGTTACGCTGTATGTAATTAAATTATATGGTGTGTAATTACTGAGCAAGGAATGTTCTTGCTAAGTGGCTTTGGGAAGTAGAAATTTATGTGTCACCTGCAAACATGTTTTAGTAAGCTGCAGGTTTCTGAGGAGATATGTGGCTTTATTGCTAGCTTATAAGGGGGAAGTTTAGCATCAACTAGGGAATAGTATAAAAAGGCTGTAGATGTGTACTCACTTATGAATGTACAATGCTTTAAATAAGTATAATTTACAGGGTCCTGGGAGTCTTTGACCTGCAGAACAGAAGGATCCATAAGCAAGGACGTATACTGGGACATAAAACACTTCTGGCAGCTCCCAACATGTTGTATTGCTTAAAGCCATGTTGTTTCTACTGCTCATTTTGTGTTGCATAGCATTTGTGTTACCTCAGAGACATATAGAAAGAATAATAACAAATAATCTGGTTTGTCTTTTCAATTCTAATTGACTCACCACAAACTTTTCAGCTTTTGCCACCATCACAGCTACAAAAAGGCATGACATGTATATAAAGGCTAGTATCACAGGAATGTCTTTTCTTTTTTTTCCTAATTAATATTGCTGATGGAAAAAGGATGCTTGCTCCCCAGCTAATTACTTAGAAGCTTATTCAGTATTATTTCCAGACTAGGAGATCTGGGGTGTTATATTGATCCTTCAATGAAAAAAAAATAATGAAATACACCAATTAAATGGGATGAGAAATAGTTGGTATCCTTTTTAAGGATGTATATTCAACAAATGTTGGATTTTGGGTTGATATTATGGCAATGCGTTTGTATTATACTAATGGAGGTGAAAAGCTGTCTGTCTCTTACAGGATGGAGCTGCAGAGGCGTGTATCAGAAAAAAGGGAGTATGCATTGTAACATATACAGCAGTGACCCATGTGATAAATTAATAGCTTTGGGTGTATATTCTTGGAATTCTAGATTACTCTTAGACTTAGAAAATAATAGCCAATAATCTGCTAAAAATTCCTTTACTGAGATCACCCGTGCAGCTGATGAAAGAACGGTTCAAAGGGAAAATGACTTCTTTTTTTTTCCTTGAACACAGAGCACAGTATATTGTAACCAGCACGTGCACACTAAACAGTTAATTTAATTAAGCTTTCATAAGCATAGTGCAGAATGAATTCAAGGGTAGTCATTATTACCTTGGGCTGATTTCAGATATGTTGCACAAGATTAAAGGACTTGATGTTTTCAGTAGCAAGATGTCTTAGGCCACAGTTTCAGCACTGCTACTGATATTGGTAGATCTGTTCTCTCCTGTTTTCTAAGCTGGTCTTTCATTTCAGTCTTTTGCTTTCTGCCACTCTGAGCATCTGTGCAACTGTGTCATGAAAGGGATAAGGGAGTTCATCTAGATAATCTAGCACCATCTAATTTAAGAAGGCTTTCTTTTATTCTCTTATCTTTTTTAATGATATCAAGACCTTAAAAAGGGATTGTCAAATGCAGGAATGTTTTCCCCTGTAGTTTAGACAGAAATGCTGCCTCTTACACCAAAGCAATTGGATTTTGGCTCTTACTGAAAGCAACGCAGAATCTTTTCTATATTATAGGTCATTTGCATGTCATTGTATTAGAAAACCTATTGTTTCAATCATCCCATCGTAGCTTGATTTGTATCGTGTTCTTTTGCAAGCAGTTAGCTTTTTCTCATACCACAGTTTCTAAATTTCAAGATATCGGAACTGCTGTAAATTGCATTCACGATACTCAGCTCAGTTTCCTTTGACATAGACACTGTCATCAGTGTCTGTGCTGGATTTCTTCCAGAAGGAAGTGTGCTGTCAGTGTGTGCATGGCCATGGTGCTGTGTGACATGGGCTTCACAGCACTCGTGCTGTAGTTCACGGTTTGCCTGAGATCTGTTCATCTCATGAGATTTTCTATAGACTTCTTCTGGTTTTTTATTGATATCATCTTCTGAATTCTCTCAACTGACTTGCAGTAATTTCACCAAGCAAACAAGGTGACATAGTATGATTCCCCCACTATTGTAGCCACAGGGTCAATTTTGTTGTTGAAAGCAGCATTACAAAAAGACTCTTTAAATTCAGGCAGTTCTGTACAGCCCTCCTGATCATGTTAGTGCCTGATGTGGAGCAGACCTGCTGCCATGCAGACTGCTGCTCACACTCTCATGTGTGCAGTCCTCTGAAAGCCGCTGATGTTTTTTGCTGGTGGAAAGCAAGAGTCATAGGTATTTCAGAAATGTTGAAGGCCATCACGGAGCCCGGGGGACCTGAGTAGATGTTGGGGTAGTCACCTTCCCTGAAACTGCAGGACCTGTAACAGGTGAATTGCTGTAGCAACAAAGAAGAGATTTGCAGCCTGATTTTGTGTAAATCATTGAAGTCAGGTAAAGTCCTGACAGACTGAAGCCACAGCAATGTGACCATTTACAGAAATAAGAGTTTTCCTCTAAGCCTGTAGTCTGTGTACTAAATGAAGATGAACTCTAAATGGTGTTGCTAACAAGAAATATGACTTCCGTGTTTATTCTAATTTCAAAAGCCAGTTGAATCTGCTTTATTGCTTGATTTGCACCCTTTGATGTGTACTGTACATTAATTTTTTTTTATAATCTATTTAAACCCTTTTTCACTCCCTGTACTGAATACGTTCACCTCCTTCCATGCTGACTTCTGTATGTCATTGTGTGCACTGCACAAGGACAGCTTCAGACGAGAAATATTCCCACCTTTAAACCAGAAACTGCTTAAATTTCTCTTTGAGCAGAAAACATACGTAGAACATCATCCTTCATAATCACATTAGTAAGAGACTAAAGTAATTTCTTATCACCTTTGCAAATTAGGATTTCGTTAGCATGCTTTTTATTTCTTCCAGGGTTTGTCTTAATGAATACACCAGTCTCAGTGAGTAGGAGAAAATGATACAAGTGCTGTCAGAAGAATTTAATTACACTCAGTAGCAAGTAGTCGTGTTGACAATAATAATTTTATTTATTTTTTACAAATAAAGAGTAGGTGTTAAGGTCACAAAGAAAAATTAAAATAATTCAAACGTGATTCTGTTAAGCACATTTTTTCTGAAGAATTTTGCATTTAAGAAATGTGAAGGTAGGCTGTAATGTTGCTTATAAACTGGGTCAATAATCCATTCCTGCAATGATTTCCAATTTCCTTTTCTGTGATGTTCATTTAGAGGAAGGTGGCAGCACTAAGAGAAGGAGAGGGAATAGAGGAAAAAATCATTTTTTCTGTCTGCTGATAGACTGGCAATCCCTAAATCTTCAATAAAACTGCAAAACTGGAAACATAACAGAGAATGTTTGCATTTATTCATTTTCTTGAGTACATGATTTATATAAAATTTTTATTTCTTTTTTTATGCCAAAATACAAGGCTTATTTTTCTTAGTCAAAATAAGAAAGAAAAGGCATTATTTTCAGAGGGAACAAAACTGAGCCTTTAAAGGAGTTATGATTTTTAAAGAAAAATTCTACATATTAGGCTGTGCTTCCTGGGTGTGCCAGGAATGTCCTAGAATCATAGAATCATAGAATAGTTCGGGTTGGAAAGGACCTTAAGATCATCCAGTTCCAAC
>NDXB01018969.1:4593-17442 GCA_002631895.1 Agapornis roseicollis
AGAGAGAAAGAAAATAAGTCGTCTGCCTGAGTGCAAGAGTTCATTTGGGAGCTGGCAGTTAGGAAACGTTTAATACTGCTGTTGAGAATTATAGAGTTAGGGGGGGGTGTGGATATTTGGGGTTTTTTTTTTGGGGGGGGAGGAGAGACACCCCTATTATTAAACATCTGTATCTGCTAGAGGTTAGCAGTTTTAGAACCTGGTTCTGACTGTCTTTTATTGCTGTATCTGTTGATACTACGCAACTGAGGAACTTCACGGGGTGAAAGTAACTAGATAAACTGTATTAATTCTTCAGATTTATTGCTAACGTTCAGAGCACACGGATCTGTCCCCGTTAAAACACTGAAACATGGCTTCAGCATATGCACTTTTAACCACCGCTTCAAACACCCCTTTTATCCCAAGGTTTCTTAAAACTCTACTTTTTGTTGTCCTCCTCTCTTCACCTCCCTGAAATGTGTTTGAGGACAGCTGTTGAGCAGACTAACGATACCCCAAATCAGCGATCCTTGAGCACATGCCCGAGCAAAACGCTGGTTAGTTTAATTTTATTTTAGATGCAGAGTTTGTTTTGAAAATTTCCATGAAACTGTTGCGTACTAATCAAACTGCGTGGATGCTAGCATAGTCTGAATCACTCTGCTTATGTCTTAAGGGGCAAAAAGGAAGTTGACTGAGTTTGGTGGCTATTTTTTTGCCTTCTTAACATTATAAATCTTTCTATATTGGAGACGGGCTTTCTTTTTAGCCATTTCCTCGTACCTAGTTTCACCCTCTAGTGAAGTATGTTAGTGTATTTTCTACTCTCGGGTGTAGAAAACTTGATGTCATAAATTACATGCACTTAATGGAATCTGAAATTAATCGCAAACCAAACCGTTCAGACGCGCATGTTTTACTTCTCGGAGAAGCTCTGTAAACCTGCAAGATAAAGGTTTTTAAAAGAGAAAGAAAGATACAAAAGCGATGGGGGAGTTGTGTTTTCAAGAAGTAAGGGGAATAATAGCAAGCCGTAGAGTAGCAGGAGACTCCGGCGTAGTTTCTTGCCCAGTGCGGTATTAAAAGTGGTTGCGGGAAAGCAGAAGGGGCCTTTGTGAACGGCGTTAGAGCGTTAGAGCGGACCGGGACAGCGTACGCCGTCTGAAGGACAGGCACTGTGCTTCAGTACAGGCCCCTTGTTTCTTCTGCAGAGAGATCTAAACAGTCTTACCATTGAGCTCGTTTACAGGCGGCTTTCGCTTCAGCGGTTATTAGCTGTCTCTGAGCAAAACTTCTAAAGCAAGTGTCTAAAGCTTCTGGGACCAGGTGCGTTTACTTTGGGCAGCTAGCCTGAAAGAGAAAGATAAAAAGCCGGCTGTACGTGAGGAAGGAGCGTAGGAATCGCAGTTCGTGCCGTGCCCCCATACCCCCCTCACTCGTTCGCCCAAAGGCTGCAGGTCACCGGCCTGGACACCCCTCCGCGGCTCCACGATTGCCTCGGAAGTCACGCAGGGGGTCCGGGCCAGGTGGGGTTTTCAGCCATCTCGACTCCTTCCCTCACCGGAGATGCCCATTTGAGGGACAGGAGGTCGGGGTTGCGGCTGACGTGAGGAGCAATCGCCTTCGAGTTACACTCGTCCGCTGCACTTCCAGCCCCGAGCCATCCCACCGACACTGAGGAGCGGACGGGCAGGGTGCGGGCGGGTGGGCACTCTTCTTAGCCTGGCCCATGACCGCCGACGAGACCGATCTGGCGCAGGCCCTGCCCGACTGCTACTGGCCGGTTTGGGGTTAACGGCGGGCCCCTGGCTGCTGCCTGCTCCTCGGGGTTTAATTGCAAATGTACCACCTTCGCAAGCCAAGAGAATGCCCCGTACTCTCTTCTTTCCCAAATGCCCCTCAGCTCCCAGCTTCCATCTTCTTCTTCGGGGCAAACCGTATTCCCTGAGGCGGGACTCACCCTCCGGGCTCACTCGGCGAGTCCAGGGGCAGCGGGAGCCGGGCGGGCGGCAGCGGCGGTGCCTCCTCGCCGGGAGAGCCCGTGGGGCGGTGTTGTTCCGGGCTGCCCCCCCGCCGTAGGCCCCGCTCCCAGCGCCCGGCCCGGCCCGGCGCCGTGCGGCCGCCGTGGGAAGATGGATGGGCGGCGGTTTCCCCATAGACGCACGCCTCGATCGTCAAATATCAATGAGTACGGCACGGTCTTGAGAGAGGGAGGGGGCCAAGGAGCTGCGGGTTAAGTGTCTGTATGTAATTGTTTTGAATTGAAAGTGATTTAGTTAGGGGGAAAATAAAACAAAACAAAAACAACAAGCGAGAAACAGCCTCCTAATTAGGGCCCTGTAGTACTTCCAGGGAAGTAAAGAGGATTATGTTAAAGCCCTGATAATGTGGCAGGAGGCTGGGGACCGTTCTCTTCTGAATCTGGAAGGGTGAGGGTATTCCTGGGCTCTGGGGGAGGGGCGCTGGTGCGGCGAGGGGATATCTCCTAGGGTGAGTTTGGGGGGTGCGGCTCTGGCTCGATCCAGTGGGGGTTTTTGGGTTTGCTCCTCCCTGCTAGGGAGAGGCTTTCACGATGAGGAGCCCGCGACTCCTCTACCTTCACCTGGAAGAGCCAACCTGCCACTGTAATAAATATGCTGTGTAAAACTGAAGTGTCACGCAAGCAAGCACTTTGCACGCCTCTCCCCGTTCAATTTACAGGAAGACAGTGTATATATAACATGCTGTGAAGTGGATCGGTGTGGGGAATATTCGGATTTTTTATTTATTTTTTTCCCCCTCTAGACTGCTGGTAACCTGTATGATTTAGGTATTTTACATCATTAGTTACCCAGCACCCTTAAACAGAGCAGATAGCCATACATTAGATTGAGGTTAGAGAAGGTGGTGACTGTTTATTTAGGGTGATAAAATGGTCCATCAGCAGTAATCTCCATCGATATGTGCCACCAGGAGATGAAGGATGAGGGGACAAGCCGCAATTAATTGCCCTATAGTTCTGTAGGATAGAGTGGAGCCGGTGCAGACTGAACTTCGATCTCCTCTCCCAGAGCCTATTCATCATCTCTACATTGTATATGGGGGTCTCTCAGGGGTAGGGGTTGGCAAGGTTTATCTACACACAATATTCTCCTACCCTTCTTATACCTGACACGGAAATTCAATTCATTCATACCTTCAGTCGAAGGCAGGGAAAATCAAACCCGCCTCCCCCAGCCAGCCCACAGCCCGCCGCGCAAAATTAACCCGAAACCCTCTCCGCAGGAGAGACGGTCCCCTTAAGCCCTCATGCCCCGTCCCGCCCCGGGGCTCCGAGGCCGCCCCTCGCACATCGGTGATCGATGCAGCTGTCGTGGCGTGTTCCTGACCTCGGCCGGGGGGATCGGACTGGACCCCGCCGCGGCTCTTGCGCCTGTGCGGGATCACGGCCCGGGCTGGCAGCGGGGAGCGGCGGGGCGATGGAGGGGCAAAAACCCGAGGAAGAGGGGGTCGGGCAAAGCCGGCCCCTGGTGCTCCCTGCCGCCACCGAGGACCGGCCCCTCGGACCCACCATCCGCAGCGAGTGCCGAGGATCAATAGAAAAATAAATAAAAGGGACTCGAGGGGGAAAAGCGCATCTGTGCCTCGTCCCCCTCCCTCGACAGCCAGCCTCCAGTGAGGCAGCCTGAGAGAGACGGTGGTTAATTCTGCAGAGAAAGACTGGTAACATCTCCCCAACGAGGAAACTGAGGCATGAAGGACCCGTCTTCCTTATGAAAGCTCCAGCCCTCGATAAATGAAAGGGAACTGTCTCACCCAGCCCACCCTCTCCCTTAGCTGGGTACCCGGACCCAGCCAGGGACAGCGGGCCAGCCACAGTGATTTATACTTGCAAGTGAGTAATGCTGTGTGAAATGATGGGCACTTACACCGGGTACCTGTATGCTTGCAGTGAGTTATGAAGCAAAAGGTCAGAGGCCACCCTTCTTTAATACCAGCAAGCTGCAGGTAACCAGTATAACTGCACCTCTGAAGCATATTATTGCTGAGACAAAAATGTATTTCTTCCATTTATTGTTACAGCTGGTTTGCTGGTTAAAACAATATGTTGGGCCATACCTTTCATGGACAAAACCTTTCTGCTTTCAGATTCCTTTAAATATGCAATAGTAGCATTATTTAGGTTGGAGAGTGTTTACAATTATATTTTGGGGGCAACAACGTGTGCTTTCCCTTTTGCTTAGGTTTAGTCCTTTTGAGCGTATTCACATGGAGTTATAGTGCTGGTGTTGCACTGTGTTCATTTTTATGGAGGCAAATAAACGATAACATATTGCATTCCTCCCCAAAGAGCTATATCAAACAGCTCCACTAGGAAATCTTTTAATTTTTTTCCTTGCTTCTTCCTCCCATCTGAAGAGAGTAAAGGTACAAAGTGAAAAACTGATCTATTTCTAAAGAGTCTGGCTGCATGTTGGCCTTCCTACTGACCTTACCTTCTATGTCTCCTAACTTTACCAGGAGACACTCTGCTCTTGTGGCGGTCCCCATTTTCTGTAAATCCTTCAATTTTTGCACATTTCTTGCTTTTTCTTGTCTTGATTTGTGGCTTGACTGGTGCTATATTACAGCCTGTGGAAGGACTAATTTCAGCAGTCCTTGGAGGAGGCCTGTACTCACACAGCTGCTCTCTGAGATCAAAAGAGGAGGAAGGGCCCAGTACACCTCGTTGACCTCTGTGGCAGTTCTCTGGAAAGCCCACACTTGTTCCACCTTGTCCTTTCCAGCACCTGCATAAGTCTTAAAGGTTGCTATGCAGTTTAGACTCTTTAGTGATGTCAGTGGACTAAATCAAAACCCTCTTCTTTTCCATGTATTGTTAGCAAGTTGATGCACTGTATCACATCCTGCATTGCAGTACCCATGAAGATGGTGTTGTTGATCCTTTCTGTGAGGCAGGGTAATGTGCAGGTCTTGAAGTTCTCCCATTTTTTTTTTTTTTTCACTTATCTGATTAAGGACTTCCTTCCCTAGTCCTCTCTGAGACAGAGGAATCCATTACTTACAGAGATGGTCTTTAGATGGGTAATTTAACATTACTGAAAGTGTGCTTGGGTTAAAGCCTTCCACGTATCATTGCAGAGAAGTTAGTCACTGGAGAGAAAAAGATGCATGGTAACTTTTTAATCAAGGCATGGTAAAATACGTCAGTTGGGTTTTCACCTCTTATAATATTTAGGAGAATTTTAAAAAAAATTATTTGCACAATTACATAAAATCTAAAAATAGATATATGAAGCATGCAACTAAGAAAAATTTCAGTACTGCTTAGTATTGAAGACAGATTCCTTCCCTCTTCAACAAGCTGTAAGCCAAAACAGTTTCAGAAGATGTCCTATTTTCCAAATTTTCAGCTTTGGCAGGACAAAGGGAAAGGAACACAGCAGGAGATCAGATACTGTGGCTGCCAAGCATTAAGACATTACCAGTGGTTTTGGATAGTGGAAAATAAATATCACATGTGTAGCTTTCTGTAGGGATAAATGACAGTGACATAGTATTTGTTTACACTCCTCATCAATTTCTTACTGTTTTTCCTTGAAAAGGTTAAAATAAAACATTTTATTTCTATAAAACAAAAATAAAATAAAATTTATTTCTATAAAATTTGTATATTAATATATTTCTACTCATGCACACATATTGTCAGGAAAAAGTGAAGAAATCCTTGTTCTAAGCAGGTACTAAAAGTTGTGTGCATGAAAACTTATGTATGCATTCCTGGTAGCAGGATGCGGGAAACTGACTCTGAAATTGCCTGATTGGAGTTGTGAAGAAGCCTTAGTATGTGTAACGTAAGTTGTTACAGAGACACAGTGTCTCCAAGAAAGCCATTAATAATCAGATAGTTCTGATGAGAATTACGCATCCAGAAGATAGTCAAAGAGTACAAACAGGTCAGGTTCAAGGGCCTGCACTGTGTGCTAGTTGATATCATGGTTAGATGTTTTCTCTTTAAGCCCCCAGTTTTCCTGTCAGATGATACATGGTAAGATGCCAGATTTGTTTAAAATGTACTCACATGCCAACCTGTTTTGGCTTGGGGTTTTTTTAATCTTTTTTCCTATTTGAGTACCTTTCTGTATGATCTCCAGTGTCAAAATCCAGTGAAGACCCTGAGTTCTTTGGATAAGCCAAAACCACAGCATTTCTTGATGACAAGTTTCAAAAAGGAAAGGAAAGATGTTGTGGTGATACCTCACTTTCCAAATTAGCTGTGGAAATAAAAACAACAACAACAAAAAAACCCTGGCACATACTTGCTGCCTGGGAATGGCTGTAGGAATATCTGCTGTATAATTTTTCTCAGGACTAGCCAGAAACCTCTTCCATGGTGTACTGCAAATCTCACCCTCAGCGACGTCTAGTTGACATGGCTGAGAGTAGAACACCTCATTTTGCTATAGGGATTATATTGTTGAGGAAAGACCTTAAATCCTCAATCTGAAAGGCATTTTTTGGCCACTTTGAGGGTCCCCACTATGGAACTTTGCCTTGCAGCTTCTCTGGCACAGCAGTGCCACAAAACTCAGACTCACCACTACCTTCCTGCCCTTGCAACTATCATAGGCAGGCCTTCTTCTGAAGGGGCACCCAGCAGAGAGAAGCCCAACTCTGGGCTTGGTTGCTTTCTGCTAAGTTCTGTAATTGATGTTACAGGTAAAAAACTTGAACAAATTAGCTCCAAGCAAGAACTCATGCAAGACTCATTGGTGTAATGATTTCAAGGGAAATTAGCTTCCACATGTAACTTTTGAGTATTTCCATATTGCTGAATCCATATTTTTTTTATGGTACAGTTTAGAAGAGGATGATGTGAAACGTTGCTTTGAAAGTGTTTCTAAGATTGGAAAATGCAAACAGAGGCCATATTTTGAAAACACAGCTTTAGTTATACTTTAGAAGCTTTTACTGAATGGAGAGGAAGGTTATCCTTTGAAGGCTCTGTAGGAAATGGGTCTCTATAATACAGAGTATATCCATCTTGGAAGGAAGAACAGCTGAGTCAGTACTCCTGAGAATTGAAATAGTGGTTGCAGGCAGTCTAGCAAGTCTGAATCTGTGGCTTAGAACAAGAAGCTCCAGCTTCTATACTGAATACTGTGCTTTAGATTTGTAAGAATCAGTGTAGATTGCACAAAATTATTAACAGAAAGATCTAGGACTTTCTACATGAGTACTATGGCAGTTATTGGTTTTCCTTCATATTTATGGAATAAATTTGTAGAAAACAAACCTTAACTGTACTGCAAAAGTGAAATGTCCTGAAGACGATAACTTATATTGATATATTCATTGTTGTGTTAACTCAGCATACCTCCAGAGAAATGGATCTCCTGAGCATGAAACATTTTCCTGGAACTTGGACATTCATGGCACATGCAGCAGAGTGCAGTGGAAACTTTTAACCAATATTTTCTTTGCTCAGAAAAAATAATAATAATAAAAAAAAGATAACAAGATCTTCCCAAAATAGAGAAACATCATCTGTTATTAAGAGCACATAGGGAAATTAACATTTTTACAGATGTGTCTTTTTTGTGGGAGCTGCTCACAAAATCAGACATGCTGGTTTTGTTCCTAGAGTCAGCTATATGTAACAGGCAAAAAACATGCATTCCCATGCAATACGAAATTTTCACATGTATGCTAGTAATCAGCAATGATTTAATTTAAAGATTAGATATGGCTATAGGAAAGTAGATGTCTGACCACGCTCCAATTTGTCATTCATGAAGCTCTGTTTTATTTTCTAAACAGACAGGCACACACATGTTAATGCAAAAAGTAGAGTGAACATTCATTTAAAATACGGATGAAATTAAGTCCTGTTTCAACGAAACCACTGGGTTGAGCTGTGGTAAGGCAAATGAAGGGGACTTGTAAGGCATTATGACTGTGTTTTAAAATGGCTCACGGAAACCATACTGGGATGGTTTAAATGGGCTATTTATGTTAGTTAGAAGACTAATCTTAAAAAAATGTGTTAAAATAAATTAATATTGTCAAGTCTGTGAACACACCACGCTTGCAAAATGTCTGCAGGCTTACTGCTCAGCCCTTGGGATATCTTATTCAGTGCTTTGATGAGATTAGGAAAACTGTCCTAAGCAACATGCAGAGGGGCACTGTGCATCTGAGCGCTGCGCTGTCATGAAGTGATAGGAAAATTAGAGGAATCCGCATGATCTTGCCCATGGTAGTGACCACGGTGGTGGCCAGCAGCACCATACTGATGGTATTTTCCCCTGTTTGTCTCACAGGATGTGACATGTGTGCCGATAACCGTAACGGCGAGTGCCCCATGCACGGGCCCCTCCACTCCCTGCGGCGCCTGGTAGGCACCAGCAGTGCTGCTGCAGCAGCCCCTCCGCCGGAAATCCCGGAGTGGCTCCGAGACCTGCCTCGGGAGGTGTGCCTGTGCACCAGCACTGTGCCTGGCCTGGCCTATGGCATCTGTGCGGCTCAGCGGATCCAGCAAGGCACTTGGATTGGGCCGTTCCAGGGAGTCCTGCTCTTGCCAGAGAAGGTTCAAGCAGGTTCAATCAGGAACACTCAGCATCTCTGGGAAGTAAGTTGTCAGCTTTCTTTCCTTGTCAAATTTGATTGTTTTGACGTAGACATTGAACGTAATTGTATGTAACACTAGCACTGTTCACTAGACATTAAAAAATATAACACAATTTAAGTAAGCCAACCCAGCAGACTTGAAAATGCAGCCAATGCAAGCAAAAGCCTTTCTGCCCTAGAGGTAGTCCCTAGAAAACAGTGGCACCTCAGAGCTCCATCTGAGGATGGAGCTGTAATGTAGAATAGAAAGACACACGGGGCAAAGGCGGGCAGTTCTTTTAGGGTGGTGAGATGCTGGAATGTGTTGCCCAGGGAGGTTGTGAGTGCTCCATCCCTGTCAGTGTTCAAGGCCAGGTTGGATGAAGCCTTGGGTGGCACGGTTTAGTGTGAGGTGTCTCTGCTTATGGCAGGGGGGTTGGAACTAGATGATCTTGGGGTCCTTTCCAACCCTAACTATTCTATGATTCTATGACACCGTCAGAGAATTCTGAAGGTTACAGCACATAGTGCCCTTTACCCTTTGAACTGTGTAACAAGAGCTGGCAGAACTCTTAGGTCACAATACTAACTGAATCATCTTAGGTTGAGTAGTATGTATGGGTAGAGATGACATATTGCACCATCCCTATGGCCTATGGACAACCGACAAAAGCTGACAAAACAAGCGCCGAAGCCTGTTCTGCAGCCCTGCTGTTCACACAGTGAAGGTGTTAGTGCTTGTTCAAAATTCAGTTCAGCTCCTGTCCTGTACTGACTGTGCACTTCCCTAATGATGTTTTCCATGCTTTTATGTGAAAGCCACTTTCTGCTCTCTGAAAACGTGGGGGCTTTTTTATATACTTGTCACCATGTCAGAGAGTATAACAGTGATAATTGATATGAAACCATTCAGCCCATGATACTTTGTTTTATTTTGTGATGAAAGGTGACTGTGGTTTGTCAGAACAGATCATAAACCCATTTTGTATCCCTTTGGCCATACAGGGACATCCATGCCACTTACTGTTTATGACCATGTACATTTTCTCCAGTGAAACATGGGAGTTTTTGCTTCAGTAAAGTACAGTTTGTAAGCAGATGCTAACAAGAGCATCATGTGATTAGTTAATTTAGAAAGAAAAGACAACATATCCTCACTTTACACACAGACCTAATAATAGAGAACATACATATTCCAACTGTGTGTCAGTCCTTCTTATTGCAGAAACAGCCTACTGTTTACCTAGTCTTTTGCCACTTATTTCTTCACTGTTTTTTGCAGGAAGGTGTAATTTCTTAGTTATGCTTAGTCCTCTGTAGCTGCAGCTTCTGCTCACCTCAAGACTAGCTATTATGGAGAGTCAGCAGGGGTGTGCTTGTAGATCTGCAGGTGATATTTACTCATCTAGATCAAATACATATCTTCAGAATAAAAGCGGATGTTGCTGGTCAGAAACCCGGCAAGGAGTCCATGAAGATACAAAACGTGTTTTTGTTGCCTTCAGTGGGTATACTGTAGAAGTGAACAGATTTTTAGCAGATATTTGGTATTGTGGAGTTTTTCACAGAAAGGCTGTGAATATTTGTCAGCTCTTTGGGACTGATCACCTCTTTTAATATTTGCATTCTTATTTTTGCATACTATCTGTGTGACTTCCTCCTATGAGTAGGATCTCCTATGCATTTTCTGTATGTAAGCAAATAGTAAGTAACCCATCAGAGTCTTTGTCTGAAAGTATTTACCCAAAAAAGTCATTGTGGCAAGAATAGTTTCACATTAAGGTGTAAATGATCAGTCTCAGAACACACTTAAATGTACTCAGTAAAAATGTACTCAGTAAAAATGTACTCAGTAAAACTGGATGAATTATAATCATTGGGAGTTTTGTTGCTGTCTTCACTGGAGATGGAATTTCTCTTGTATAGAAGACATAAATAAATCAGACTTAAATTTGTGCCTACCAAAGCCCCTTGATTATAATGACAACATTTTGAGATACGTTATTAATAAAATATTTCTTTTGTGGAACACTGGAGGATTTATTTTCATTAAGAAGGATTCTGTGGTTCAGACTATGCTAATTAACAAAATATAAAACAATTAAATAGGCTTGCCAGATCATCGAGTTACATAAAACATTGAAATTTAGCAGAGTAAATGAGAGAATTTTACATTATCCTTATTTTTTTCTTTTTTTTTTTCTAAATTATGGATCAGTTTTACGCAGTTAAGTTGCAAATGTTGATATCTTTATAAAATAGCAAGAATATTTTGGTCTAATCTCAGATGAACTTAAAAGTTGTTTTAAGGCAGTAAAAGAAGGGAGATTGTTGGGAGGAAATTAAAAATATTTTATGTACAAAGAAGAAATAGCACTGATGTATCTGCCAGGTTCAGACCACTGATAGGTGTCAGCTGATTTTTTGTGTGGGTTGCTCTTGTGTTCTTAACACAGAACACCGATAGCCTGTTGACTAGAAAAATGAGTATGTGCATTTTAAGTGAATTACCTCGAAATAATTACTAAATTCATGGTTTTTTAGACGGTATTGTGGGCAGCTCATGGTCTAGGATTATTTATATTAATAGCTAAAATTGTTAGCAAAGAATCACATACTGTAAGCTCTAGGTAAAAGTTTTAGCTGTTTCTCATTAGTTTTGGCTTTCAATTTGGTATGCCTTATCTATCAAAGAACTCCTGTTGAATAAAGAAAAAGTATAGGAAAAGAAAATAATCAGAAAGTGTGTGTGATTTTATAAGGCTGATCTATGAAAATAAATATAAGCAATTGAAAGTATGTGTCTGAATAGCCTGTATTCTTCTAGTCTTTATGGTATAGAAGTGTGGATTAAATCACTGTAAATGTTAAAGGAATATTTCATCATTGTCCTTCTATAAAGTTGTGGCTTTAGACAATTCTCTTCCACTGATCTTTTCACGATAGCTGCAAATACAAGTGTCACCGCAGATTGGCTATTCAACATCAGATCTTGATGGACCTAGAGAGAACTTCTTTTTCCTTAGGACCATAAATAGCATTCTAATATTTTTTCTCTCAGCACTGCAAAGTAAAGTTGACACATTTTTATTTTCATTTGCAGTTCTTTGTGTACACCAGATAGAAACGCTATTGCAAAGACTTTTAAGCATTGTTACTGATTTGGCATTTTTTTTTATTCCCTTTGTTGTGGGAAACATCAGAAGCACTGCGTTTGATGTGTAGTTCAACACTATGGAAATATGCTTTAGTCTGTCTGCACAAGTGTTCCCACCATGCACTCAGTGTTTGCTTTGTATGTAATCCATACAGCATAATATACAGCGATTCAGAGTAAATTACATACCATTCCATTACCTCAGAACAGGCCTTGACACCTATGGGTGTTCATGGGAAATTATAGAGTTCTCTTGCAACCAGCCAAGATAATTTTTTATAACTTACAGAAAGATCAGCCCTTCAGAAAGCCAAAAATATTTGTAATTTTTTTAGTTATAGTTCTTTTTTGCCCCTTTGGCCCACTTCTGTTCAATCGAGAGTTTGCTTGTATTTTATAAAAATGCAATAAACTCTGATTTGTTTATAACAGGACTGGGTGTATTAAGTAAACACTCTCTTTGGTACTACAGGCATTTATTCCAGTGCTGCTTTATAATATTTCTGATCTTTTTCTTTCTTTTCCTTCTGTCTTTTTTTTTTTTCCCCCCCTTTTTGAAATAATAAGAACAATCCCTTTGTTACTGCAAAAAAAACAGAGACTTTCTCAGCAATTAGGTCTTACTGATGAGAATGAGATAATTTTCCCCTAATGTGTTTTCTAATAAAGAAGTGGAAAGACACACTTGATTCCAGCATATATGAAAACATTATCTCAATTATTAATGTGTCTTTACTCCCTGGAGATAATTTAATCTAGTTGCACATGTTTTTCCCTTTCTGTTTAACATCAAAATCTAATAAGAGTAGACTTAAAGAATGTATATGATACACACTTAAATTCTATTAGAATAAAATACAGAAGTTTAAAAGGCTTGTACATGTTACCAGTCAAAGTTTTTCTGGCTTCAAACTTTAAATTGTGAATTCTGGAAACAGCTAATTCATAAATGGGTTTTTCCCCTGCTAATGCAATTTAGATGAAAAAGCTTTTACTGACAGATGTGTCAAAGGACAAATTCTGTTTCCTTTTCTTCATTCACCTAAAAAAAGAGTTTGGTGTCTTTTTTTTTTTCCTTTCTGTCAGAAAAAAATAGGTCAGCTTTTTTTTTTTTTTTTTTT
>NDXB01018969.1:17580-29922 GCA_002631895.1 Agapornis roseicollis
TTTTTTTTTTTTTTTTTTTTGGTGGGGGGGGGGTGTCCCTTTGGAAATGCCACAGAATGTCAAATATATTTTTCATTTTATTTTTAACTTGACTTAATTTAAGTTTGGCTTTTCTGTAAGAAATACCATTCTATTTTTCACATGTTAGGGGTTTTTACAGGGATAAGAAAAATACACATATAGCAGGACTTCCATTAGTAAATGCAAAATGCTAAACTTGTGTTACTGATTTTCATCTGAAATGGATGGAATTAATTGGCGCTACCAGGAAGTGTGCATGCCATTTTAATAAAGTACCATTTTGATACTTATTGGCCTTTTTGTGCCCTGACTGAAGTCAAAGAAAACCCTGCTTTTGACTTCATCTGGACCAAGAGCAGGCATTTTGCTGGGACGCATGCTGGCCAGAACACTTGACGAGTCCTGTATATTTCTGTACAAATTAAAATGCAGAGAGAATCCTTACCTTTAAAATTAAGCACTTGTTCCAGTTATGGTGGCGGATTTGTATTCAGATTCTCAAGGCTGTAGTTTTGGACTGAATTCGCTGTTACAGCAAAGCATTCGGGGATAGAATTATGTGCATGCCATCTTTCTATTAAAGTGAAAATTATGTTTCTCAGCAATCCATCATCTAGTATTCTAGACTGCTTGTCAGCCCTGTTTCAAATATGTCATGTTCATGAAATTCAAATAATTTTGTCTTGAAAAAAACCCTTTGGTTATGTTACAATTATATCTTAAATTATTCAGAGTAACAGCTGGTGCCATTATGTTGTTTGAATTGCTTTTTCTGAGGATCTTGTGCAGTGTATCACATTTTGCATTTATTTTTTATTAAAACAGCACAATATTTTTTACTTTTACATGGATTTTAAGTTCAGATGCTGCATCCTGGAAGTATCTTTCATTTGTGTTCAGCAGCTTACTAAGCTAAAAATTCAGCAAGAGCACCTTCAGTGCTACTGCTTCTTTAATTTATGTACCTTAGAAGAAAATTGTGTTAAGCTGCTATAAAGAAGCTTCCTAATATTAGTACTTCTGGATCACTTAGCATCACTTTTTTCCAGAGAACTTTTGCAACTTAGAGACTCGTTATGTAAGGTCAATATAAAGTTAGTTTGATCCCAAATATAAAGGCTACTTTGTGTTTGATAATTCTTATTCTTAGAAAAGCTGGACTAGACCTTGATGTTTCTTTTAGAAACCCTGTGAGTTTTGCAAGACTTTTTCATGCCTTATCTTTACATTTCTTCATGTCTTTGGTATGTTTATACTACGTACAGAAAGTATCATATCCCTGAGCAATAAATAGGCCTAAGCACACATCCAACAAAACAAATCTAATTTGCACAGGGTCTGATTCTCTTCCTATTTAGTGAAGTTTGGAATAAACTTTGGTGGGGAGTTGGATACTGCCCCAGAAACTCAACCGTATTACTGAAAACAATAATTCCATGGACTGCCCGGAACATGCAAGCACCTCAGCACACACTATTCCCAGAAAAAACATTGTCAGATCACGCAGTGTGTTTTCCCATAGTACATAACCTCACCTTGAAGATTCTATTATGTAATGGACAAAAATACTGAAATAAACCCCAAATAAACATAGAAGCTTATTTCTGTCCTTAATTTGATCACTACCTTTCCGTATTGCTCAAAAGTGATTCAATCACCAACATTACAGAAACACTTGACTTTTTTTTTTTTTAGTGAGTTTATAAACAGCAGTTTCGATTGTTGGATGAAAACTAGTTCGTAAAGCCTAAAATTACTCTTTTGATTAAAAGTGGGTGAATAATGGCAGTATTTTAATGAGATGTATGGATGCCCAAAATGTGTTGCATACCTGATGCCAATAATATATTGCTTATAGATTTCCTAAGCCGCAACTGCAGCATACGCCTTTCAGGGTAGTGATGATGTTCCATATTTTGCCTGTCTCAATCACTGATACATACATTATGATCCTCCAGGTTTCATGGCATCAAACATGTATGGACTTTAAAATGCAGACAGTTAAGTAGCAGCTTAATATGAAAGCTGGAAAATTTAGCCCAGAGTATACTTCCCTTCCACACATTTGGCACCTTTTTTCAGATAAGTTACAGAATTCCATTATCCAAATTGTTACATATGTGTGACAAAGGTTGACCTTTAGTCATGTCAATCCTTTTTGTGTAGGCCTCAGGCTCCAGCCTAATGGCTCAAAGCCTGATTTACTCACTGTAATAAGGGCAGGAGGTCGAGCAATTGTCAGCTCGCCTGCTCATGCTCCTCTCGGAGTCTGGTTGAAGGCTGTTAACACAAAGCTTTTCAAAGTGAATTTACAACCACCAGCACTGACAGAGGCCAATCAGTACACCATAAATGTCAGGTTAGTGAGATTGAGCAGTAAGTAAAGTACTGGCAGCCCACTATTGGCTGAAATCAATTGCTTAAGATTTAACTGAGAATAGCAATCCCAGTGTAACTATGTCTGCAGAGCCAGTTTAAGCATGGAGAGCAAGCTGGAGGGCAGATTAGGTAGAATTACCCACCAGTAACAGCCATGGCACCAAGCCCTGCATTTGTTCTCCTTCTATACAAATGTTACCTGCACTGATGTGATTCATGGTCAAAAAGTATTGAACGTGCCTCTTAGTTACAGAGATAAGATTATTCTTTTTATGTGTGATAAAAAAAAAGGTTGAACAGTGTTGTATCTTACCTGAACAAAGAAGTCTTGGAAATTTTTTAATGTATTATTTCACTAATGCTCAGGGATTTTTAGCCCTTGTTTCCAGAGAAGGTTTTTTCATAAGGAAACTGTGTCTTTTTGCTGTTTGCTTGCAAATTGAAGCTATCACAGAATTCACTAATGACTGATTATGTACCTGATGGTCTGAATATCCATGAGATGTAGTTACCACAAGACTGAATGTTTTTATCATTTTGTGTAGTGACAGCTTGGACAACAATTCATTTGGCTTTGAAAGCATCAGCATTAAAATGTAGGAATCCATTAAAATGCTGTATGCCAGGATTTATAAATTAGGCAATTTCCTTGATTATTGCAATAATTTACAAAATTGATTGTCCTAGTGTGGTATAGGCAGACTTCAGCAATGATCACTGACAACAGGCACATCCTCTAGTATCTATACTCATTGTTCCCTAAAAGAAAAGCCACTCTACTATGAGGTTATTCTCCATCTCAAGGTCAATTATGCATTGAAAAAGACTACTAATGTAGAAGAACACACATCTTTAAAGGAGAACCACATCAGCTATTTATGGACTCTAACAGTAGCCAGAACACTTATTTTTTATTCAGTTTGTAATTTGCTTGCTGATGGCCAAGGCATTCATTTGAGTCTGTAGTGCATATTCTGTTTGTGACCCACTATTGAAAGGTAAATAATTTTGGCAAATTGCAGCTGTGAATATTTGATTGAAGATTTAATAGTCAATAACATATTCTATATGTTGCATCTTAAAGTTCTAACTAACCAATAAATATATTGTACGGTAATTTCATTTGGGTCAATTATTTCTGCAAGACACAATAAAGACATCTTGTCACAAAGCAAATATGCTGTAGAAATTTTCCTATATTAAA
Organism: Agapornis roseicollis; assembly: GCA_002631895.1. Taxonomy (NCBI): domain Eukaryota; kingdom Metazoa; phylum Chordata; class Aves; order Psittaciformes; family Psittacidae; genus Agapornis; species Agapornis roseicollis. The sequence continues at coordinate 21,185 of NDXB01018969.1, forward strand.
ACAATAAAGTTGAAAAATGTTAGCCATCAACCACAAACCACAGTGCTTTCTACTTGTGTGAAAATAAGCAATATGTACTGTAAAAACCTATGAATGCTAAACCTTAAAATGCAGGTGATTGCAGGTGATAACAGCAGATTCTTTTTGCAAACTGTAGATGAGGTTCAGTCATAGCTTGCAACAAGCTAATTTCTGTCAGGCCTCATGCAGATCAGGAACTTCCAGGACTAATGTCCTGCAGTGGTTAGAAAGTCCTTCCTTGTAAAAGATAACCATTGATGTCACTAGGAGCTTTGATTTAGTCAGGTTTTCAGGCATGATTGAATAATGTCGTATCACTTTAATCGCAATTCTTAAATCAGTTTTTTCCAAGTTAGGACAACTGTCCCTTCAGAATAGCAGAGCCACCTGCATATTGTCTGCCATTGTCCATACAACAACAGCAACACTCAGTTAACAAGAAGACACCCTTGTACAAATGCATTCATTTGTCCTAAAGATAATATTTTACCGTGAAGAAAGGCAGGATTGCATTGCTAGTGACTGTGTAGCAGCACATCAGACGAATATTAGCATCAAAGAAAAACCTTTTTTTTTTGGTATCTCGTAAAAAATCTGTAACTCATAAATTTATTGTTTATACTACATTGCATATTTGTTGCATGGGTTTAGCGAGATGTATGTAAACAAGTCCATATTTTAACAGTAATTCAACCTGGTATTTTCTGTGTAGAGACCTACTGGTGTATAAACAAGCAAATTTCGTGACCCCAGGGCATTGCTAAAGGTGTTTTGATTTCATCTGTTGAACTGCAAAGTAAGGAAATGTGGTTTAATGATGAGTTCAAGAAACTCTTACTGAAATGGAGGCCACATGAAGGCTCTGCTCCATTCTTCATGTTGCTCACCTGTAACAGAGTCCTGAATTTGGACACAGAGAAATGGTCAGTGTTTGTTACAATCCTAAACTGGAAAAAAAAATTAATTCTTACATTAACTGAAGTGTTACATATGAAACTAATGAAGTAAGCAAATTTGGGGTTTACAGTTTTTACTTAGGCTAATATTCCAGTTGTGTGAAACTCAGAATTTTTAGAAAATGGCTTATATGTCCTTTTTGCTCCATGCTGTATCAGTACTCACTGCTGAAAGCAGATATTAGTTTTTAGCAATCTGTCAAAAGAGTTTTCATGGCAGTACTGATGCTATTTTCAGACCACCATTTTACAAAAAAAAAAAAAATAGTCTTAGCATTGAAGTAAAAATAATTTTAAAAACTTTTCTATTTCTATTGCTATTTCTATTTCAAGATGGCTTAAATTTTGTCCCCTTTCCCATTGCTCCAGTAAAAGGAGATGAAAGAGACGTACAATTGCTTAGAGAAAAATAAGAAGGATTCAGGTGTATTTTCTTATTTGTAAGATTAGTTGTTAATAAAGCACATCTTCATTCTTAACTGGACATGTGAAGTTTTGCTGAGCTATAGATATTTTCTTGGATTTAAGTTGATTTATTTTATTGTGACCAGCAAGATTTTAGTGACAGCTATGGTAGCAAAGTGGAAGTTTTTCCACCTCTAAAAAAATTTGTTGTATTTCAGAGCAAACATTCTGAGAAGGATTTGACATTAGAGGGAAAAAAACATTGAACTTGAAAGAAGTTGATTCTCATCCATGACATTTCAGAAGAGGAAAATTGGTGTACAGGTTTGTTAGGTGCCTTTACATGGCATGCATTTGGAAAGTTCAGTAAGAAATACTAACATTTCATCAAAATAAATATGGTTCTTCTTAACTGGTGCAAAAACATAATGAGACTACTTAGGCAAAACTAATAGGTTCCTGCACAAAGTTCAATTTTTAATGAGGCTTTTTAATGCAGAAGAACGGAGGCTGTAGGTTAGTTTTTGACCAGCTATAACAGAAATGTACAAAAAAGTTACACAGACTTATAAATTTCACTTAAAACTGCTGTAACCTTCTGAGTCAGCTGGCAAAGTGTACCAAGCTAAGATCTCAGCTGTGCTTCCAGCAGTGTTCTCTTTTCCATGATCACAAACCTGAAAATTGTTGAGTACTGTATTCTGGCTCCAGCATTTTTCTAGTGAGAGGGGCTTCCTGAGAAATTTGAGGCCTTGTTTGCATGTTGGGACCAGAACTTTTCACCCAGCTGAACCTATTCTATTGTTCAAGGACCAACACAATAGAGTTTAATTTGCTGTAAACCTTTCAGCATGCTTAAAAGTCAGAAGTTTAGGAAGCTAGATTTCTTATGCAATTTCATCACAAAGATAACCAAAGTGAAGATGAACACTGGCCTTTCCTTAGACCATGCACTAATTGTGATGTTTAGGAAAAATGGGCACTGTATTGATGTTCAGATTTTCACATCAATGTTGTTTCTTCAGAATTTCATTCTTTTTTGTCATCAAACCAGCATCACATTCAAGTTACTGGGAATAAGAGGCACTCTTTTTTAGGAATATTAACTGGCTTGCTTGTTTGTCTGTAATATCTGTTGCATCCCCAGTCTAGAGATTTAGTGAATTTCTAGCAGTGAGAGTTCTTCAGCAGAAACCGCATAGCCTGGGCTCAGGAGTGTTTCTAGCCCACCATATGGTGGAACACACATTAAAGTAGGCCATGTATCTGAGCCTGGGTGGGCTCAGACAGTAACTCTGGCTGAGTAGCTATTTGACCTTGTGGTCTGCCATTCTCAACAAAAGATGGCTGAAGGTCAGCCTGAGGTCTGCAGCCTCCCTTTCCTCCAAAAACTACATTTGTCTGACTCTTTTCTTAACCTTTGTGGGCTTTTGTTTATTTAATAAAATGTTAATTTTTATGCCCTAATTACCCCAAAGTGACATGTCCCAGAGGCAATAGTGTTTCAGAAGTTTTAGTTCATTGTTTGAAATAGATTTTTCCTTTATTTTTGAAAGGCTAATTTATGTACAATTTCGTTGTTTGCTGCTAAGCTAAATCAGATGTCTTCTTTTTCAAAGATATAGTAACTGTTATGTTCAATAACTTTATGGACTTTGTAGAATCTTAATCTGCTTAATCCTTCATTCTTAGTTTGTTACTTCCACATTATTACTTACGTCTTCTGAAATCTTACAGGTCTATATACACTATACTTTACATCATTCATTCCCACTACGGCCTGCATATCACAGTGGCTGTATTTATGACCAGGAATAGCTAGCAATGGCTCTCAGGACACTGTCAATCACAATCTGCAGTAACAGCCATAGCCACTGAAGACGTTTGTACAAGGCCTTCTCCCCTCTCTGAAGCTGAGCAGCGCACTGCTCCTGTACCACACCCTGCTTCTGGTTGGTGGGTAGTTCAGGAAAAATACTCTTTTCTCAGTCACATTTTACTGTCAGTTCATCTGTTTTAAGGGATGAAAGACAATAAGATTTAAACTTGCTGCTGCATCCACAAAGAAGACAGCTGCTAGAGTGATAGCTAAGCTGAGGCAATTCCATGTCTTTGCAATAATTTATAATTAGAGCCAACCTAATGAAGGTATGTACCACCACAATGTTTGTTTTATTATTTTTTAACTTTTTTCTTTTGTTTTATTATGTTTTACTTTAAAAATATTTTTTTATTAAATTCTTATTTATTTTACTATTTATTACCATAAAAATCTTACATTAAAAATTTTTTTTGTGATTCCTGAAAAGGTATGCATTTGTCCCAGTGGTTTCTGTGAAAAGGGTAAATATTCTAGCATTTTCTGTGTGGAAGGTGGTTTAATGTTATTGGAGAATTAGCAGTGATTTTGCTGTTGAGATTATCCATTTCTAGTTCTAGCTGTCACCCTACATTAACTGGGAAAAAAAATTTTTATATCACAAGCAAGACTGGATTGGATGCGCATTAACATTTTGATACTTAATTCCATTGCTTTATTCAAATAATGAGACAGTCATTGGAACTTGATACTAACTTAACCTTGTAAGTTACTTCTGGAGGAAGTAATGTTGAGAAACTTCTATGTAAGAAAGACTTTACAGTGCAGCAGCCTAGGATTAGACTGAACAGACTGGAAGTCTGACTGAATTTCTCCCTCCTTCATATTCTTTGAGGATCTCATCATAAAAATCATAGAGCAAGATATCTTACCTTCCATTTTTCCTCAACAAATTCATATATCTATAGAGGTTGAAAAAGTGGACCTTCAGATCATTGGGAAAATTGAGGCAACAGATAGAGGCAGGCAGTCAAAAAAAACTGTGTTTGAAGATGACAAATAGGATAGCAAGGCAATGTAGTGTCCAGTGAGTTTGCAGAAAGAGCGAGGGCTCTCTCAGACTATGATTCTTGCAGAAGGTTACTGCCATTCTTTCTCTTTGTTCTCAGAGATTGCAGGTATTTTTACGACCCTCTCACAGACCAGGCTAGGCTTGCCTCATGAGCATTACAGTGCTGATCTAGTTATTATTCATGTCTGATGGTGAGTTGTAGATATCCAACAGAAAGTCAGAGGAAAAACATTAAGAAATCATAGCATTCAGAAGTAAATTTTTTCTCTTTTGTGTTGTCATGGATTTCTGCTCTGGATGTTTCCCACTCTCTTGTTCATTATTTTAAGTATTTTATCTATTTTAAGGTTTCAGGAACTTGGAAGTAGTATAAAACTTTTGGTAGGTAACTTTTGTAGTGCTCAATATTCTTGAGCTTGCAGAGCTTTTCTCTTGTGTGCATGACAGTCGTAAAAGTACAAAATGAGCCTCAGGTGCTGTAAGATCATACCACCATGTCACTGCAAGATTCTAGGCTTCCATTTACTCCCTTCCACTTTCCTGGCAGCTGGTGGTGTTGGGGAGTTTAAAGAGAACATGGTGTGGCTTCCAAGATCAGGACTCCTGAGCTTTGTCCCAGTGTCAGATTACAGGATTTTTCAGGTCTTTTCATTCTAAGTTTCCTGGTGATTGTACTTGCCAGTGGATAAAAAGATCCCAGTGTTACTTCCCATTCCAGCAAAACAAAAATGATAGCATTTTCAAAGAAGACAATATTTTTTTTTACATTTATGTATCAGTCTCTTAAACTTTCCATCCTGGAGGAAACAGTTGGAAAGACAGCAGAAGACAAGGAGAGAGATCTTGGCTTTGTGCATGTGTATTGGAATTTCTGTATGAGTTGCCCATCGGCATTATGGCATTTAACTCTCTAGCAGAAGGGTTATGGTAACTATAAATTGTATGAAATGCATAGCATAATGGGACTGAAATATTTTTGAAGAGTTATCTTCTGTCTAGAGACCACAACCAGACAACTGTGGGAAAAAAGAACAGACTACAAAGTGAATGTGGACCAGCTTCTGGAGAAACAGCCTGTGAATGGAGTTCTTAATGGAGCTTAATATATTGTCTTCATTATAGAAGAGGGTAGATCTGATTTGTCTTTCTGTTATGGGTGACTACATAGGGGTTAAAAAAAAAAAAACCAAACAGTAGTTGAAGTTATACAAAACACATCTCAAAAGAAGCAGGTAGCTATGTTTTTTGCAGTAGTTAAAAGAGGCACTTTGACTCTTTAAAAGATCACAAAGTCATTGAATGCATCAAGTTTCACATCTTTGGGTTGGATGATCAAAGCCTTTGCCTTCATGGTCTGTGATCCTCCAAACCCTTTGCTCTATCTCCTGGGCCATACATGGGGAAAGTTAGGCTGCCTGCATCTTCCCTGTAGCATTTTGCATAAGGGTCTCATCTTCAGTGGGGAACATATGGGAATTTCTTCACTCAGCTATCTAGGTAGATTCTGCTTTCTCTTTTGTTCTTCTCTGTTTCTTTTTACCAAAGGACACAGGGATTAGGCCAGGAACAGTTAAACTTTGATTTTAGAACAAACATATTTGTGCCCTAGGCAGACTGCTACTGACCTTACAAGTTTGTCATGAGCTCTGCAAATTCAGATGTGATTGTCCTGGCTTGTTGGTGCGTCTGGACATTTTTTTGCCTTAGCAATTCCGTGCCATCATGTGGAGATCAGGTTAATCTAGGCACAGTGGTCCTCTTTTTACTATGCCTTTTCCCAGATGGAAGCTGATGGCTTACAAACTACAGCCTGGTGCAGATGATCGAATATCCCTTCTTTAAAAACCCTGAAGCTATGAAGCCAACCAAGAAAAGTGACCATGTCTGTGTAAACCTTATCAAAGCTGAGCTCTGCTCATTCTCCCAAGTAAGAGTTTCTGTACTTATAAATTCCTCTCAGCCTCCTTTTCTGACAGACTGCAGCACATCAGAGGAATTGTCTGATAAAGATGGGGAGAGAAGAGAGAGATTATTACAAAAGCTAGCCATGTGGCCTCTGCTCGGAAGTTTGCATATCTCACTTATACATGAAGTGGCATATACAGACTGCAGCTTAACCCAGATCTCCAGAGATATAATAATATGGAATAAAGAGCAACAGTTGCCTCAGATTTTCTTGCAATGATCCAATTGCAGTAACACTGAATAGACAGACAACCGTATACCACAACCCCCACAGCTGTCACTTTGGCAAACCTTTTGATGAATTGGATCTTGATATTTACAGAATCTATTAAAATACAGCCCATCATGTGTTTGTTTATATGTTGACAAGATGATGTACACCCTGTGGGTCAAGGGTGATGTGAACTGTTTTGGTGTTCTTGTCAAAGCAGCTAAAAAAAGAGCATTTAAATAATTTTTGTAGAATAATTGTCTAAGAATGTAAGAGCAACACACAGAATTCAAACTTTGGAAAAAATCTCTACTGATCTGACAAAAAAATCTGAGCTTGTTATCAATCAAAAAGACTTTCCTACTTCTTCTCTAATATGTTAGAAAAATTGGCAGCTCAGATAGAAAAACAAAGAGCAAAATTAAACAGAAAGGGATTGATTTAACTATCTGGGTGGTTTATCCAGTTGTATATAAAATTTTTCACTTGGACTTGTCATATATTAAATGTATTTTTTTTTTTAACAAATGAGGCTCTACAGCACATACAAAATCTTGAACTTTTTTTGCTATAAATACTCTAAGTCAGAATTAGCTTTATGAGGGTATCAGATATATTTCTTTGAACATCATTCATATGTGTTTGATTTTTCTTTGCAGTTATGAAGAAAAAATACTGTCTGAAATTAAATCTTGTCAGTCTGGTTGTCCTCACATATATGCCTTGTAAATCCAAATGTGGTTACATCAAAGATGTTACCTGTGAAAAACTGTTCCCCAAACTCATACTCCAAAGGATTCCAGACTTCCAGATTTATTGTATTGTTGTTAGATTATATTCTCATGAAGTGGACTAAGATAAAACAACTTCTCATAGAATAATCTTTTTCTATCTCACATTTTTATTACTTGTTTTTTTCAGCACCTTGGAGTCATGTGCCTCAGAAATAAGTAATTCCTGCCCCAACATAAAGCTAGCACATGGTCTTTCAGTGCTGTAAAAGAAAAACGTGGAAGAGACCAGATAAAGAAGATGAGTTTCAAGGAAACCAAAATTATGCAGTTTTCTGGGATTTGTTACATGCATGCTGTCAAACTGTTGGAGGTGTTCAAATGCTTCACTGTTTTAGAAAGGAATGGGTGCATTTGAAACACCAAGTGGAGCTGGGATGAGAAGTCTGAGACAGGAGAAGGGGGTGTGAAGGTAAAAAAGAAAGAATGAGCGAATAAAAGCAGGAAAGTAAGAGCTGGATCTGGGCAGTATGAGAAAAGAGAGATCAGGAGTGTTGCAGATGAGGAACACAAGGTGACTGCTGGACATGAACTGTCCTGAGATCTTGTGCTGAAGAAGTGGTACTGTTGGCCCTCATGTCCCCTTGAGAAGAAGGACTGGAGAACAGCTCAAGTTACCATCAGGTTTCCTCTTCTTAAAGGTGACAGAGTATACTGGTTTGGCTCTGGTGAAAGCTCCTGACCCTTGAGATCCTTTTGAAAGCTGCCTTTTGGATCAGGTCTGGGAAAGGAAGCAGAGCAGCCTATTCTTTTGTTCATATTACAGAAAGGATGCTCAGGGTTTTTCTGGGCTGAAATAATGGTAGCTTTTTTTTTCATTTTTTTTTTTCTTCCATTATGTATTTCTAAGACTGTTCTGTCAAAGAAAAGTGCTTATAACATTTTCCAAAATGAAAGCCAGGTGCTTTTATTATTATTATTATTATTATTTTATTTTTATTTTACTTTTTAGGTTTTCCTGGGACTGCCAACAATGAACTAGCTAGAATTAGTTGTGAGATTGCAGTCTACTGTCACTAGCCCAGACGGAGCTCAGCTGATACCACCGGAAGCAAAGGCATGATCATCAGATGCTAGTGCCCTTTTGTCACAAGGGACATACAATAATGTCCCTCTACAATGAGATGTTGGGCTGAGTTATCTCGGAATGAGTTATTGCACCTGCATGGCAGAATTTTTGGTATTGTTAGCCCACAGTGTGTCCAGGTGTGACAAATTCAGCTTCATCTCTAGCAAGGTTTGAGATTCTGTCTCCTGAAGACACCCACATCAGTGTTCAGGTTTCTGAGCAGAGCTCAGTGATGAGTCTGAACACAAGATGTTAGTGTCCTAGGTTAAAAAATTGTCCCAATTTGCCTGTTGTGCTGTGCTGTTTATTATGGTGGTCTTTACCTAGGTGCTGCAGATTTTTCAGGTGCATAGCATATGCAAACCTCAAATAAGAAAATCTGAAACTGGATAACTTTTTCTTTTTTTTTTCTTTTTTTTTTTTTTTTTA
>NDXB01018969.1:30097-54323 GCA_002631895.1 Agapornis roseicollis
TTTTTTTTTTTTTTTTTTTTTTTTAACTTAATTTTGACTGGTAAACTCACAGCAGAATCAGGAAAAACTCACCAAAACAATGACAAAACTTGTACTTAGTTTTCTGGAAGCTTCAGTTAAGTTGATGTGTAACATTTAAAGCACGTAAGCAGTACAGTGTAAAGCAAAGGAAGGGAGCGAATGTGATTTGAAACAGAAAATATAATACAAAAAAAAAAAAAAACAAAAAAAAAAAAAAACAAAAAAAAAAAAAAACAAAAAAAAAAAAATATCCCATTTCCCTAAACTTTATCTTACTCTATTTTATTTTTATCTATAAACAGCCAATAAAGGTTGCAGTGTGTTTTATACCCCTGTAAGCTGGTACGTGAATTATAGACAAGTATCACACTTACTACATTTTCCAGTTTTTCCAAGTTTGTCAGACTGAATGCTTTTTGGACAGTGTTTCTGACAGTTTAATTAATTATAATAACAAAATGCTCATGCTTTTAACTGTACACTTTGGCAAGTATTACAGTTTATGAAGAACTTAATCTCTCTAAAAAGGAAAGAATCCAACATATTAAGCTTTTTCATTTTTATAAATGGTCTTTGTTATGTGCTTTAGTACATGGGAAACACACTTTCAGGCAAGAATGAAAACTAGAAAGAAGCAGAGAGACATCTCTTTCAGTGTCAAGCTCTCATGAGCCTTATGAAAAGATTAGCACCATCCCATTCAGTGCGTGTGTTTAGAAGTAAGGAGGTATAGCACAGGATTTAGTCACTGGTGTATTATACATACATAATCCTTCGTGTTAGAGTCAGGTGTTAAAAGAACCTGCCAAGTTGCCTACTCGTAACTGCAGTTGCTTCCACCAGAGCTCTAAAGGTGTAGTCCATGGCTTGCTGGTGGTCTGCAGGATCTTGCAAAACATTCTGCAGATTATATGGAGATCTGGGTTCAAAGGAGTCTCATTAGGTGGTATCGTGAGCTGTATTTCAGCAGCATCATGACAGATGTTTTTGCTGACACAAGGCAGGACCTGCACCATGCCCAGCATTGGCATTCTGCTAGGATTTCTGGACACACAGCTAAGAATGCCCATGTGTTCATCAGAAACCTGTCTACAAGTGTCATGTCTGTGTATGGAGCACTCAGGTTGACCTTGAAATCTAGTCAGAGCTGAAGGCCAAGAATCAATAGAATGGGCAAAGCTCACTTCAGTAGAGTAAAAACTGGCTTTCCTTGTAGCTGGTCTGGGCAACAAGATTGCGGCAAGAATCACTAGATGATTCTCTTACATAGTTTCACACTATATTTTTTCTAAGTGGCAGTTTTCAGTCTTTGAAGATGTGCTATAGTGTCCCTCATGTTTCAGTTCCTGTTAGTTTATACTGCTGCAAGCACCACGAAAATTTTTTGTATTATTGAATCTTTCTGACTAGACTTTGCTGGAGAACAAAGCTTATCCTTCATTTTTGGTAGGGTGGAATAAAATTTGCAACCCAAAGACCCAGATTTGGCAGCAATATTTTCTCCCTTGTTAAGAAAGAAACCCGCCTTTGGAAAATTCCTAAGATATTCATGTACACATGACATGGACAAGGCTGTGGTGGCACAGGGACTGCTGATGATCTGGTATGGTGCCTTTGGAGAAAGCAGGTCAGAAAGGTAGCCACAGCTGCTTTACCGGGAACCCACCTTCCCTCCCAGTTCAACCTGGTTCTGCTGTGGAGTGATGGACAGTCTGGAGCCACCATCATCCTTCATGTGGAAACTATGCTTTCCTTTGTCCCTTCTCCCAGTGGAAGGTTAAGAGCCTCTGGTTTTAAGTAAAGCCTTTTTTCTTCTCCATCTGGTAAGGTTGAAATAGTTAGGATCACCAGGCTCTATTATTGTATGCTTACGTTGTGTGCAATGTCAAGACTTTGCTGCAATGCAAGCAGTGGTATGCAATTATTGTCGGGCTTCAGACATACTCATGTTCTTGCCACTCGCATATTATCTCAAGACTTCCAGAGAATGACTTGAGATATCCTAACCAGGCAAGACCTGAAATTAGAGTGGAAACGGCGTGCTTTTTAATTTGTTAGTTTGTTTTGTTTGTTTTCTGTTTTAAGCATGAGTCTGTAAAGCTTTCCCAATACAGTAGTTTTATGAGCAATTTGATAAAAAGTGATTTTCTTTTTCTTTTGCTTTTGAGTTGCCCTGCTGGAATCGATTACTGGGTAGAAAGGTCATTTTAAGGAAGCAGCTTTCAGGAGCATTACAACCATAGCTCTTCTAAAAGCTGCTTTTGCTGCTGTTCACTGGAGCAAGAAAAAGAAAAAAAAAAAGTGAAAAAAAAGCTGAAATTACATAAAAAAGAGATATTCTTTGCAACATTCTTTGCAACATTTCTCTTCATTGGCTGATAACATGTTTCATAGTTTAGTCATAATGGAGGCTAAGAATTTTTGAAACTGATATGCTGCTATACATTTAATTATAAATGCATTTCTATAAAAAATCTGTTCTTGTTTTGCTAGTAAAAATGTACTACAAGTCACACTCAAAGATGATAAAAATTATTTTATTATTTTTTTTCCTTAAAAGTATGGGAAAGCAACCAATATAAAAGCAACACAAAAATGGCTGCCTTTTTTGAGCACTTGTGTCATTGAACTCTACACAGGGTTTGGCAATTTATAACAGGCTGTATTTGCACTCTCAGTCTAACATTAAATATCAGTAAGTTAAGTATCTCGTCTAAGTCAATAAACCTTGCTTATGATGTATTGTCCTCTGATGCTGCCAGTTTCTTTCCATTGTCTCTACAAGGCCAGTGGTAATAGGGTTAGGTTATATGCTCACTCTTAGATGGTTATTGTTACATGAAATTAATTCTACCTTCAATTCAGTAACAAATTTCATTTTATACTGCATGTGGAAAAAGTAAATAATCTATAGTGCCCCAACATTTGTTATCAGTTTTCCCTATTATAAATTCACTAACGGCATGTTCCATTGCAGCCAAAGATGTGTCTGCAGCTCTGGGCAGATACAAGTCAACTAGTCTTAATCAAGGTAATCTTTTCAGCCTTAAAAATCATGTAACTCCAACAATATTGAGCTTGCCATGGGATGCAAAACTTACAGTAAAACATGGTATATAGCCTTACATACATCCCATGCTGCTGTGACTGCCCTGCTGTGGTGACCCAGATAGCTAATTTACAGCCAGAGAACAGATTTGTCTGTATCAGTCCCAGTCACTTTGATTGCAGTAGACATGCTTTAACTCAGTAGGATATTTAATCTATGATTGTACATTATACTTTATATATATGAAAGCAGAACTGGGCTGCTTCCTTTTCCTATGCAATGCATCTGATATATCTACTAAAGCAAAGACTGCTTAGTGTAAGCAAGCACTGCTTTTGCAAATACAGAGCCACCAGTATTTTTCTTGGATAACATTTGTTCCCAGTTGTAGCCATCAGGAGGTCAGAAGAAGTTCAAAATGACATGATGGAGTTTATCTATTTGTTCAGAAAAATGATCTAGATATTGCCATAGCAAGTTATATTGTTTTGGTTGTATGATATAGGATTTTTATATTAATGCCATATTTTAAAAGTACTTATAAAACAGTTGAGCTTTGACTGCTATAGTTTAGATCAGTGCAGTTTTATAATACAGATATTTGCAAATTTACAGTTAAAATTATTTTGGCAGGGATCGCATATAGATGCATTTTGAAAGAAAAACTTTGGATAATTACATCATGATGGATTTTTTCAGTCCTGTTCATTTCTGCTCTCAAAGATATTAAATCAATAGAAATCTCAGGGTTGACTCTATGCAATATGTGAATGATGTATGTGATAAGATTTGGATTTTTTTCTCATTTGTGTGTGCAGTACATGTAGATGTGCCATTAAAGTTGACAGAGTGCTTAAGCAGAGTTGCAATGTTAATGTCATGGTTTACCTCAGGTGTAAAATGGGAATTGCAATACATATCTTTAATACTTTTTACAGGTGAAAAGTGCATCATTTGTTTTAAGTGAGGTAATATATTCATGCTCTTTCTCTGCCATCATCACAATAATTTAAAATTCTGCCAGGTGTCAGCTTGCTGCTGGTTATTATTGTACTGACCTTTAGAAAATTTACCCCATAATTCAGAGACTGAAGTATAGGCACTCTGCATTGTGGATCATGATGCCTTTTGACACCATTTGTAGTCCTTGCATGGAATTTTGTGTCTTCAGGGTTGCTCATGTCAGTATGACTTTGGGTCTGATTCTGATCTTATTTCCAACGTTAAACTGGAAGCTGAGAGGGTTTTTTCAGTGCTTGTTGATGTGAAATGTGAAATCACATTTTAGATTGAGAAAATGTCACAGAAGATGACATTTAAATTTAATGGGTGTGAAATGTATCTATACTCAAACTATGTTATTGCAAATGGTCTACCCGTAGTGATTGGAATTGATTTAATTCATAGTCATAACTATAGTGCTAGGAAGACAGTAATCCCTCATGCATTTTCACTATGCTTGATGTAATAGATATAGAAGTTAAATCTCCTGAAATGTGGAAAAAGTAGCAAAAAAGTAAATGACAACAGGAAATGTTATTTTCTTTTTTCAGGACTGCCAGACATTCTGTGTAATACAGGATATCCTGTATATATAGTGAAGTCAAATATGAAGAGCATACAGGGCACACTTTATCCTGTATTGTCATAGCAACAGTGCTTTTCCAAACATGCAGCAGCTTAAATTTCCAGAGATTCAAGAAAACAGCAACTGTATCTGGACCTATTGCCTTTGCAATTGGTCCAGCACATGAGGTTTCTTGAGTGTGTGCATACTGTGCACTGTGACTTCTGTCCAGCAATGTTCCAGATTTCACCTTCTTCACATTTCATTATGTGACTTCTAAAGGTGGTTATATGCTTTTGGGATGCTGTCAAGAAGATTATTGAAAATGCAGATGGGTATTAATGGGGATCAACAAAGGTCAGTAGCCCAATCTATATCTCACTGTTGAGCAAAAGTTACTGGTTTTTGTGAGCATTTTTTTTGTCACCACCATACTTCTTTTCTACTTACCCATTACAGGGCCTGATATTCCAGGACACTATTCTTCCTGCATCCATAGTGAGAGACTGCACTGTACATTTTGCTCTTCCATGTGCTGAACTTTCAATGATACCAGTGGCATAATAAGTACATAATAGCTGAAAAATGTTTAAATATTTTTTTATAATTATACACTGGAATCTGTGAGGAAGTGGAGATTATTACAGCAGTGAAAGTTCTGGGGAAAAAGGACACACATCCCTGCTAAAAACAGGCTTCATTAGTCCTGCTCACTGAGCAACTAGCCTTTGAACTATGGAGTGCTCCTGAATGTACTTCATTATTAAGCCTCTGGTAAGTGTCTTTCCCTCTCAGTCAGTTTGTTTATTCATCCTTGATTCCAAGGATTTGCTCAATTTTCTAGTAAGTATAATATATTTCTTATCCAGATGCCACATGGGATTACTAGACAATTTACTTATCTGGACAAAATATATGTCTTTCCTTTGAAGCCTGGAGTAACTCACATCCTTCTCTGCTCTCTACTGGAGAATGAAAAGTCTTTGAGAAAAAGAAGCAAATCTTCTGCAATGACATACTATCAGATTCTGTTGGACGATCCTCAGTATTTTTTGACAGAATGAGTCAGCAGAGGCTAGAAACACGGTACATTAACCTCTACTGTCTCAGTCTTCCCATACTCCCAGTTTCTTGGAGAGGTTTTAGACAAATTTGATCAGACTAAGATGACAGTCCTGGGATTGCAACAGCTGTTTGGACTGTCTCAGTACAGTGTCTTATCTAAATTTGGCCGTGACTCTCTAATAGCAGCAACTCCCTCCCAATGCTAAAGTACTTTTTCACCATCTCCTCTCACCTTTAATTTTTGGCTGAAAACATTGGACTCCTTAGTTTACTGTTGTTAGGTGGAGTGAGTGCAAGATACTTAACAACCAAGGGGTTTCAGCTTAGGAATGTTTTCAAAATAACTATAAAAAAAGAAATTTACGTTATCCACAGCATGTTGGAGGTCAGTTCGCCCTAAAAACATAATGTCTGACAATTATGCTTTCTTAGTGTGGGTTAGAAAAAGAATATAGTAGACTTAGGAAAACATCATTATTTAAAAAGTGACACATTTCAACAAAGACATAAAATTGTAGGCAGTACAGAAAAGAAGCAAAACCTTAGGAAACCATTACTTCATTAGGACAAATATTTTATGTCTTTTCAAAGACTTCTTATTAAAAAGGGTGAGCTTTAGTACATTCATGTTTGCATGAAGTCACAAATCTGTCATTTGAGAACAAGTAGTGCTTCTTTCTATGGATAAATAGATTTTTATTATAACTTCATCAAATTCTTTGAAAGTAGTTAGTCTGAGTGTATGGGTAGGAGCCAGAACATGTTATTTTTAATATTCTCTTGTCTTACAAGTATAGTGGTCAAGCCAGTTAGAAAAGTCAGCTCCATACAGAAAGTATGGAGTCTGTGAGGCATAAAAAAGCAGTTGAAGAAGGACTTACTTTTTTTGCTGTTAGCAGGAACATGTTCCCCTTGAGGAACCTCTTAGAATATACAAATTGACTCTATTATTGCACTCTTTCTTTAGTATGCCTTCCCTTCCACTTTGCCCTCAGATGGATGGGCTAATATGCAACTTAAAGTAATCTACCTTCCCAATGGGCTGGCAGCCACAGCATACTGTCAGGCCAAGAAAGAGCTTAGATTTTACCTTGTCTGCATATAGATTCAGAGATATTTTCTCCATGAATTGGAGGGAACTGGTAGAGCTCTGTATTCTACTGAGAAACCCAAGGCTTTTCTCTTCTGGCAGAGGGGAAGTGTGGCAATTTCTGCTTAGCTTGGGAAAACTGGAAAGTTTATTCCCCCTCTTCCCCCTCCCAGTCTCATTGTATTTTAGCAGAGAATTTCTGTGATTATGCATATGGGAGAAAGAGACGGAAAAAGAGTGGGGAAAGGTTATGTTTTCATCACGTTTTCTGCGTCTCCCACTTCATTTAGCCTTATCTGTGTCTTTCAGATTGCAAGCTCTTAGGTGCCGTGACTGTTTTTATGTATGGCTGTAATAGCCTATCACTGGTGTACAGTGGATAACTAGTTGCAAATTGTTGGAGTTTTCCAAGGAGAAACCAACTTTTTTCCTTTTTCTTTTTTTATTTTTTTTTCTCTTTTCTAGAAAATGCTGAGAAACTAAAATTGTTTGCATAAAAAAATCAGTTTCAGGGAAAATTCTGATGAATAAAACTTTGGGAAAAATATGTTTTGAATCCTCTAAACATGTTGTTCTTACATTTTCTAAACAGAAAGTTCATTTCTCAGTTCATAACTCCTTTCAGTTTTAAAGTTCAGTAAACTTAGAACGAAACATTTTGTTATGGTTTATAAAATGTTGAAATAACCCAAATAACTAAAAAACCCCCTAAACCTCACAGAAAACTGAACAACCCAACCTAACCCAGGAAACCTAGTTCTGAAACATTTTGTCATTGTTACTGCTTTATAAACATCGTGAGATTTTTTTGCTATATCCAGTAAAAAAATTTGCATGCAGCTCTGCATGCAAATTAACACTGATTAATTTCTCCTTTGTGTTAAACTTTGAGGATGCTGGGAAAAATCATTAAATAAGAACTGGTTTAATTTACTTTGTTTTTAGAATTTACACTTCAGGAAAAAATAAAACTCATTTTGGATGAACCGTTTTACTGTTAAAATTTTTAATGTGGATTATAATCACTGGTTCTATTGGTTTCTAATTACTACGTCTGGTGTGAGTTCTTTTGTAAAAAAGTCAACATTTAAGGACAGTGCACTTGCTGCTCAAACTACTTTGCTATTTCTGAAATACAGCTGCTGCATCTTTTAGCCTACATAAGGCATCTAAATGTTTTCACTTGAAAGCGTTTGGGACAAAAAAAAAATGCTGTGTTACCTGAAATCATTTTGGCACAGAGTTGAGAAAGGCTAGAAGGGTAAAGGCAAGCTGCATGATATTAAAGATGAAACAGAAAAGATCAGAATGGAATAGAGAAAAAGACGAACACAAACCTTTACGTTCAGTCCTTGGATTTTACTTTAATGAAGCATTCTTGGGTATTTTTCTGTTGCCTTGATAAGATGAGAGACAGAAAAAAGGAACGTGATGAGAAAGCGGTTGATGGGAGAGTAGAGGCAAGTAAATAGAATTTTGAGTAACAATGCTTAGATATAGAAATGAGTTGGAATTAATAGTAAGGAAAATATTTCTTATTCTAGTCACAAAAGAAGGACAGAGAAGAACCAGAATAGCATAGTTTTTGAACAAGACCATCTTGTAACTGCACGCTGTTCCATGCAGTCATGGAGCAGCACAACATGTAGATCCAAATGGAAACCTTTTATAAAGCATGTTTGTGTGTTGTATGTAACTTTAGGAGTGAAGGTGTTTGACTTGTTCCAGGAACAAGAAAACATGTCTCCTGCTGAATTTCCAGCACTGTTACTGTCATCATCTCCATGCTGCTTAGACATCTCCAGTCCCATTACTGCCTTTGTTAGATACCAGATAGCTTCTGAGAACTACCTGAAGCCCTGCAGCATGCAGCTTGGCTCCAATCTAGCCTTTTGAAGATAGGCTAATTTATATTTATTTGTAAATCTGTATCACTTTACAATTTAATAAACTGAGTTCAGGTATTGTAAATGAAGACCAGGATACAGCTTTACTGATTATTTTTAGATTTGATCTTTCTAGATTGTATTTTTTTTCTTGTCATGAGTCTAGAATGTGGATACCTAAACGGGGCTTAATTTTTGTTATCATCCATGTAATTTTACAAAATAAGTGCTTCCATTCTCATCTGCTGAGGCTCTTAGTCAGGTTTTAATCTACACAGTGTGAAGATGTGATGAGTACATGAGCAGTTACTCAGATTTGCTGGTAGTAGTCTGAGATCAATTACAAAACACAGGTTTGCAACAATGAGCTTGTCAAAATCTATCAAGCATTGATCTTTTTCCATGTCAGCAAATATGGAAATGAAAAGGATGAAGGAAATTTTGAGCTGAAGAGCAGTTGGAACCTGCTGTGTTTCATCCACTACAATAGACAGGCAAAACATTGTAATGATGAGTCCACCATTTGTTTACAGTATACACAATTTGTGACAGTGTATTTTATAAGTCTAAAAATTACACTTAATAAATATGAGAAGATACAGGTTTTCTTGATTACTTAAACCTAAATGTTTATTCAAGCTTTCAAGAGATGTTTGTCTTAATTTAAACAGAGCTAGGACTGCTGAATGGATGCCATTTTTTTGATGTGTACTCAGTACACATGAAACAAGTTTTAATAACAGCCACACTCATTTAACCAGTAAATGCATTCTACAGAGGGTTTGCTTCGCTTTGGGTTGGTTTGCCTACTGCAGTCAGAATGAAACTGAAGTCGACTTTTTATATGTAGATTGTATATAAAGATTTTATCCTTAATTTCATGTAATAAAATGATTGCTGTCTTTAATTAAAAAATCAGAAGAAACGTATAAATATTGCTGCTGTAGATCATAGCAATGCGGTATTACTCGTATTTTCCCTTTTGGTGTTGTTGTTATGTAGAAGTTGGAGACACTAACATATTGTGGATATTGCTGCTGAGAAGGGTAAAAGATAGGCTTGAAACACAGCCTGCAAGATGGAAGAGAGCCAATGCACTGAAAAATGGCAAGCATCACATTTAACAGCTGGACACAGAAATATTTCTCTTTAATTTGGTAGGAGAAAATTTTTTTCACAGCAGGGCACTCTCAAAAGAGCACAACATCAAAGAGGGTGGGTCTCCTCAGTCAAACATCATCTGGCTCCGGTGATGGAGCAAAATGAATGAACTGTCAAGACTTTTTCCCAGTGTGTATGTTTTTGCCAAGTGAAAAGTAAAAGGTTCAGTGGCTTGTTGTGATCACAGACCAAATCCTGATAGTGGAAAGCTGATTCCCTAAAGTCTTCCTCTGATCAGCTGACAGGCAATGTCTGAAGAAGACCCCAGATTGATTGATGTTCCACTTTGTATTGATGGCCCCTGCCATCCAGAGAGATAAGTGAGATATGCCAAATGCTTAACAGCTCTGGAGGGCTTCTGCAATTGTGGTTCAAGCAATGTCCTAATCTAATGTTATAATCCTCACAGAAATAAACTCTTTTCCAATGAAACTTAACATGTTACTTACCAATACCAGACCTGCACTCTTGCAAGAAAAAACCCTATTTCGCGTTCTGTACTATGCATCCAGTGGCTACACCAGCACTACTCCTTAATGAACCCTTTTCATCTGCTTCTTGACTCTGACCTCAGCTCCTAAATATCACCATGCTGGTTTTCTGACAATCCTACAGTCTAACAGATTTGAAGGAATAATATAAGGCAGGAATTTTTTCAATGTAAAAACATGGCAATACAGTTTGTACAGCCATTATTCATTTGTTTTATGAGGAATCTCAGGCATAGTTTATCATATTCTTTATTACTTGACCTTTTATTCATCATCCGGGGAACTTAGCATTCCAGACATTCCAAAATATTCCAAACTAATAACATCAGTGTGCCTTATTGTATAAAACTCACAAAGGAGTAATGTATATGTTCTAAAATATGTAATTTTTACTGAAATGGTTATGGTTAGCCTTAATGAGACATTTTAAAAAAGATCGAAAGAATTATCCATGGAGTCTATACTGTAGTAGTAAAAGGGTGCTCTGGTTTGATAGATGTTCCACACATACACTGTGTCCCTACCTGTACTTCCAACCTCAGAGTGAATTTCAATAAGCAGTACATGCAAAAAACCCAAACCAAACCAAACTATCAAAATCCTTATTTTCTACAGCCACAGGATCCAGACACAGAATTTAAGTACTTGGCGTAAGTCATGCGACAAAACTTCTTCAGCACAGGAGCTGAACCTAGGTATCTGCAGAACAATTCCAGTGTCTGAACAGTTGCTTCATGCCATTTTAATCCCTGGAAAGTATCTAAGATGTAAAGACAGGGTGACAGGTAAGGGAGATCTGCTTGACTTATGGAACAGTCACTGACTAGAGAAGATGCACATGAGAAAACTTAAGTTTTGACATCTGAATATAACTCTCTGTACCCTAGTCCAGTGACAAACCCTTATGAGTGGGTTACAACCATTGCACTAGGAAGCAATGCTTCTGACAGAACAAAGTAATGTACTTGACATTGCTTACAAGTGAGGTTACTTGTAGACGGGCTTTTGTTTCAGAATTGGTTTTTTTAAAAACATGTAAATCATTTCTGATTACTTATTTTTCCCAGTTTTTTTTTTTTTTTTTTTCTTTCTCCTTGGATTACCATAAACCTTATNGACATCACCAGAGACCTGAACAAGCACAGCGCTTTCCACTGCCACATATATTTCTTTTTTTTCCCTTTTTTTTTTTTTTTTTTTTTTCTTTCTCCTAGAATGACCATGAACCATGAGTCAGGAATCTGAAAGTGAAGGTAGTTGAGGTCATCACCTTCTTGTGAACTCATGAGGTATCTCCAGAGATCCCTTCCAACCTCAGTGGTTCCACAATTCCTGATTGCCCCTGGCTTAAAATGAGACCATAGCTTCTCATAGCAATTGCAAAGGAAACTCCCTGTCTCAAGTCAAGAAGTCTTGCTTAGAAAGTTAGAGGAAATTTTATCTGCTTTTACATGCCTAAAAAGCAGACAGGCATGCAGGGTTCCATGGTGTCTAAGTAAGTAGAAACTTGAGTCCAGTTGACTTCAGTGGCAGTCTTAAGTCTAACTAGATAAGGACTTTTTGCTGGTTTTACTGCAGGTTTGAGAATATCTCTAGGAGCTATGTGCTTGAGAAGATAAATACCTTTCTATGCTACTTCTTAAAATGCTGAGGGGTATATGGTATTGGTTCTTTAAAAATCCTAAAGGTGACAAAAAGAATTAAAAGTCCCAAGTGCTTCAAAGTAAAACCAAACAAAATCCCTAATTTAACAAGCTTTATTTATGGAATTATTGCTGTGTCATATATGTGCCAGATTTTAACATCTGAAAGTATCACTAATCGTTGAGGCTAGGATTTCTAAGCCTAAAATTTGCTACCTTCTTGGAAGTGCTATTTCACACATAGACACACTTTCATGCATAAAGGTAAGAAAACATATATTGGAACAATGTTTTGAAACTGAAAGTGTACTCCACAAAAGTTACAAGAGTAAGGGATCAAAACCTGTTCTATCCTTGTGACATCAGGTTCCCCTGGGTTAGTAGTAAGAAAAGCCCTGAGCCACATTTGAACAACAGACCTTCCTTGTTGTCCCTACTTGAACAACAGACCTTCCTTGTTGTCCCTACAACTACCTTCTTTCTAACATATTAAAATCAGCACAATTTAGAATGATTTCCACTTATGAGTGTCCTTTGGTCATCAGTGATTTTTCCAAACTCACCAACTTATCAGTAAGTCACTTCAGTATCTACATACTCACTCACTTGTTTCAGCTGCATTGCCTAGTTTTTGATGCTGAGTGATGAGATCAGACAAAATTTGGTTTTGCACATACTGCTTTGGAGTGTGGTCCTCTGTCACATTATGATTGTGGTTAGCTATGCTGCCCTTTTAATTCTTTGTCTTAGTGGATGAGTAACTACACAGAAACAGGCTGAAAAACCATCTCAGCTGAATAACAGAGGACAATGGTTACTTGTAGAAGAATGAAAAAAATATGAAACAAACCTTTAAATTTCACTTTGCAATGTCTGAAGTTTTTGAGAAGCTGCAAGAAAATTGCCAAAGCTCATTACTTAACAGTCATGTTTTTAAGGGCTCCAGGGGCAACAAAGGTCACTATCACTGGCTTGATTCCTGGGCTCAGAATATCATCTTAGGAGCTTTATTACTGAGTAAGTTCAGTGAGGCTTTGCAGATGAGTCATGGTTTCCAACGTCCGGCCATAGAGTCTTTTTGTAGCTTCCTTCCTAATATGTGTACTGGGATATACATCTATCAGCCAACTGGCATGAAAGATTTCTGTTTGGGTTATTGATCACTGGGTTATTTATCAGATTTGATCATTTACTCCCTGTTTTTAAATCATCTTTTCCTTTTTACTCTGCTTTCTTTCTGATCTCTTTGGGTACTCAGCTGAGATTGGCAACTCTTTTTCTTCATATTGCATGTCTCACATAAATGAGACTGCAAAGAACTTCAGTTTGTTGATTTCACATGGTTTTCTGCTACTGAGGCTGCATTGGAATGCAGTGCAGTGAGAAGCATGGAAATTCCAATGCCAAACAAAAATGTCTCCATTGCAGAATGACTTGCGACTGGAGTTTCACTGCTTTTTCTGCCCTGCCACTGGACCTGTCAGAAGAGTGCAAAAGCACACACTGAGGAGGCCATGTTACGTCAGTAGATACTGCACTGGCACTGGTCTTTTACAGACCTGTTCGCATGTGTGCAAGTTTCTGAATTCATGTGTGTTTTTTAATGCTCTCCATCATTCCAGCTTTGCCCTGTTGTTGAGTAACACTGGTTTGCATTTTGTGTAATTCTTCCCTATTCCAGAATCTCCATGGGCTAGTGTTAAAACAAACAGTTGAGATGATTTAAAGCAAAATAAACTAATGAAGTCCACATAATCAGCAGAACATTACTTTCATGATATTTTTTGGAATAAGATCCCAATCCTTCAGCTGCTTACACAGGTGCTTGATTTCACACACAAGTAGTCCCATTGAGATCAATGTACAACATATGCATAAGTATTTTCTGCATTGGGGTCTAGGTGAGAGATATTACAAGATGTACACTCACCTATCAGATATAACTAATTATAAAAAAATTGCTTTGAATATTGTGAGCAGTTAAAGACCATTGACTGGCAGTATATATTTCTGTACATTTTCACAGAGGTGTTTCATCCCAAGGAGAATATTGCCATCAAAGGTTGGAGGACATTTTCATCTGATTTTAACCAGTGAGGACTTCTGAAATTTCCTCCTTGCTCACTTATTTTGGATTTATTTTCTTTTAATATTTTACAGCAGTTCAGAGTGATTCAGTGCAGTTAAAAACATTTGTAAATCTTTATGATAATTCAAAATGTAAAGCAATTGACATCAGTTTGAACATAAAACAAAAACTCCAAAAGCAAAAATCATTCTTTAAATGAGCTGTTGCATTTTTTATATGCAACATAATATTATCCAGTTGCTTAAAAAAAATAGAAGCACTTTATAATAACTAGTTATTGACACTACTTCACATACTTGTAAAGACTGTAGTAAGTAGCTTTAACTATCTACATAATAATAAAGCCAAAGTGTTCTTATTTTATCATAAGCCAGTAAGCTTAGATGTTATCTGCAACATATTTATTATTTCATTTCTGATACCTATCCATAAAGATTTTGAAGGCATATTTTATGTGGCAAAACAAGTCAGTTAGACTTACAAAGCAACACTGAAATATATGTGAAGCATTTAGAACTAATGTCTTTCTGAAACAATGTCCATACAGATGAATAGGGAACTGGTTCAAATGTTTCCACTTAGAGTAAAATGAGGTTGCTGACATGTATACTATTTTTTTTTTCATACCAGTTTCATATGTGTAGTTGATTGTTACAGATTCAGTATTTACTGGGCATCAAAGTTAGGTTTATCACAATGGATAATAGGATTTCTTTATAGTGGAAAAGAGTAATCTGCTTGTTTACTGTATAGGTAATTTAAAAGATAGTATGTAATTTATGAAGTATTACAACATTTGAGATGTGGTCTTTGTAAAGGATGTGATTATATAATGCTGTTATTATCTATCAACATCAATGTTTCTTTTTATTTAAGCTATTTTTGAAGACTTTTCCAAATGTGTTGCATTTGGCTTCTGAGTTTCATTGTACTTTGCATTTTCTTTAATTTCCTTAAAATGTCTGCTGAATGATCTGACTTGGTCACCAAGCTAGTGACTGAAAGGAGAAAGACATGATGGCTAAATGCGTTTTTGTTTCTACACAGCTTCTTGTTCAGTGGGTAACAGGGAAAAGATGCATACAGTTGGATGAAGCCTTGTGTGGCACGGTTTAGTGTGAGGTGTCCCTGCTTATGGCATGGGGGTTGGAACTAGATGATCTTAAGGTCCTTTCCAACCCTAACTATTCTATGATTCTATGATTCCTCTAAATCAGATGCCCTACTCCTAATGACAAACACATTTAAAGTCTAAAAGCATTCATGTTTCAAACAGTTATCATCAAATATGAGCCCAATTTTAGTTTGATTTTCAACCTAAACTAAGCTCCTTAGATGTAATCTATTCAGGGAATTTTGCTAGTTATTTCCTCTCTTTCAGTTCCTGCAGCATTTTCTTCTAAAGTTTCAAACTTTCTACATAATGAGGTACTTTGGCAGTGTGTTGATTTCAAAGGGAGATAGGCACCAATGTACTACAAAGAATGCAATCTAAATGAGTAAATTATCAAGTCGTGCATACAATCCAGTTTTCTTTCAGTTTGACATGATTAGAACTGCTAATAAATAAGTAATGTATACATGTCACAGTAAATGCTAGGAATCATTGCAATTTTGTTTAACAATCACTGCCTTAGGCAAGTCAAGTCACTGAATTGTACTAGTTATTCCAGGGAGTGAATACAATGCTATAAATAAAAACTAACAAAACAACAACAACGAAAGTTTCAAAAATTGCTGTTTCCTTCAAAGGAAATTCAGGTAGTGGAACCAGCCCCAAAAAAGCCATAGTGGACACACAAATCCTGGACCTTTTTTGCCTGTACCTTTTTTCTCCAAACCTCCAAATGAACAAATGGACAGAGAAACATGGCCTGAGTGGATGAAGAGTTATGACCCGCATTGAGGAAACTGGACTCCAAAGTTTAGGATGTGTCTGAAAGATTAAATGTCAGGCAGCAGGTCTTGCTGGCTCTGACAAAAGGTCAAAAGTAGTGCTGCTCTCTGCAGTGTCAGGAATAGGCTTCATAGGTCTACTCTCTGAATGTAATGTCACATAATTATGCAATGCAGCATGAACAACAAACAGGAAGACGTGGAAGCCATTGTGCAGCAGGAAAATGATGACACAGTTGCTATCATGGAAACATGATGGGAGGACTCGCACAACTGGAGTGCTGCAATGGATGACTATAAACTCTTCAGAAGGGATAAGCAAAGAAGGAGAGGTGGTGGGGTAGTTCTGTATATTAGGGAGAAAAAAGAAAGAAAAGGGCTGAGGTACTTAGTGCTTTCTTTGCCTCAGTCTTTAATAGTCAGACCAGTTGTTGGAGTATTCAGACCCTGAGCTGGAAGACAGGGATAGGGAACAGAATGAAGTCCCCATAATCCAAAGGGAAATGGTCAGCATCCTGCTACACCTAGATGCACACAAGTCTTTGGGGCTACAGACAAGGGTACTGAGGTAGCTGGTGAAAGTATTCATTGAGATGCTTTCAACCATTTATCAGCAGTCCTGGCTAAATGGGGAGGTCGCAGTTGACTGGAGGTTAGAAAAT
Source organism: Agapornis roseicollis (assembly GCA_002631895.1). Taxonomy (NCBI): domain Eukaryota; kingdom Metazoa; phylum Chordata; class Aves; order Psittaciformes; family Psittacidae; genus Agapornis; species Agapornis roseicollis. Next base: position 46,718 of record NDXB01018969.1, read on the forward strand.
TTGTTGTCCATCTGCCAGAAGGGCCAGAAGGAGGATATGGGTAACTATGGGCCTGCCAGTCTGACATTAGTGCCAGGGAAGGTTATGAAGCAGACCATCTTGAGTGCCATCACATGACATGTACAGAACAACCAAGAGATCAGGCCAGGTCAGCATGGGTTTATGAAAGGCAGGTCCTACTTGACTAACCTGGCCTCCCTCTTTGACAAGATGAACTGCTTAGTGGATGAGAAAAACTGTTGATGTTTAAAAAAGTAAAGACTTTAGGAAACCCTTTAGTAAAACATTTGACACTATTTCCCACAGCATTCTTCTAGAGAAACTAGCTGTTCATGGCTTGGATGGTACTCTTTGCTGGGTAAAAACTCTCTGGATGACCAAGATACCATGCTGGTGAATGAAGATAAATCCAGTGGTGTTCCCCGGGGCTCAGTACTGGGACCGGTTCTGTTTAATCTCTGTTGATGATATGGAGGAGGGGATTGAGTGCACCCTCAGTAAATTTACAGATGACACCAAGTCAGGTGAGATTGTTGATTTGCTGGAAGGCTCTGCAGGGGGATCTAGACAGGCTGGATGATGAGCTGTGTCCAGTGGTGTGAGGTTCAACAAGGCAAAGTGCCAGGTCCTGCACTTAGGCAACCACAATGCCATACAATGCTCCAAGGTTGGAGCAAAGTGTCTGGAAAGCTACTCTGAGGAAAACTGCTTGGAGGTGATGATTGACGAAGCTAAACATGAGCCAGCTTGTGCTGAGGCAGCCAAGAAGGTCAACAGCATCCTGGGCTGTATCAGCAATAGCATGTTCAGCAGGACCAGCAAGATCATCCCCCTGTACTGGACTGATGGGGCTGCACCTCGAATTCTGTGTTCAGTTCTAGGCCACTCACTACAAGAGACATCGAGGTGCTGAAGTGGGTCTAGAGTAGGGCAACAAAGCTGGTGAAGATCCTGGAGCACAAGCCTGAAAAGGAACAGCTGGGGATGTTTAGTCTGCAAAAGGGAAGGCTCAGGGGAGGACCTTTTATTGCTCTCTACAACTACATGAGAGGCAATTGTGGTGATGTGGGTGTTGGTCTCTTCTCCTAAGTGACAAGTTACAGAACAAGAGGAAATGGACTCAAGTTGTGCTAGGGGAGGTTTAGATTGGATAGTAGGAACAATTTGTTCACTGAAAATTTCTTCAAGCACTGTAACAGGTTGTGCAGCGCAGTGGTGGAGTCACCATCCCTGGAGGTATTTAAAAGACATGTACATGTGGGACTGAGGGACATAGTTTCATTGTGGACTTGGCAGTACTAGGTAACGGTTGGACCCGTTAGTCTTACAGCTCTTTTCTAAACTAAATGGTTCTATGATTCTATAATTGCACACTTTTTTACAAACTGTCAGCATAGTACCCATGCTTACAAGCGTTGTTTCCCTTGGTATTGTTTTCAACTTCTGTTTAGGATACAGTCACCTATAGAGGATTTTGTAGTGCTGTTTGTCAAAAGCAAGGTCTCACAGGAGTCAGATTTGCCTAATGTAGAGATTATTCAGTTCTGATATCCAAAGAGCAAATGAAGAAGGTTTCAGTGTTGCTGTGGCTTGTAGATTCATACATTATTAGAAAAAGAATATACTTTGTATGGTTGCTAGAATTTCTGACATGTCAGTGTCATCAGACTGTTACAATCAACAATTTATGAAGTTCATGTACTCATCAAAAGTACTCCTTGCTATCTTGACTCTTCCCACTGAAGGCAAGGGTAGAACTTGTGGGAGGGGAAGGCTAATACTGAGTGATTTGAAAATCCTATGATTTTACGCATGATGTCAATGAGAACAGTGGTAAACAGCAAAAAAGCAAGGTTTTCTACTAATGGTAAGAGTTAATTCTTGCATGTTCTGTGGTTTTCTTCTCATCTCTTTTGATGTCTTGCAATGTAAAATATAATTCTAATAGATACTTTTACAGTACAGAAGTATATGCAAAGAAAAATTCTACTCTCAGGACCAATTTTTCTCCCTCTGCCTGCAAGGAAAATGAGAGGTCAAGTAAATGGTATGATAACACCTTTTTTATTTGACTATATGGAAAAACATAATGCAAGTAGAATTTCTGAAGACACAATCCTTTAGCAGGCTATGGAAAGAGAACAAAAGAAAACAACAGATAATGAGGATGAAACTGCAATGAACTAACAGTTTTGCTCTCCCTGTCTATTCCTGGAAATTGATTTTAATTGCTTTCTAGCTTGGGTTTCTCTGCAGCTATGCTATTACATTTGGATTCCTTTATTCTAAAATTCTGTGGCATCCATATCAGAAGCTGGAACACTAGTCTTTAGCATTAGAATTTAATTTACTCCCCTCTACCCATGTGAGCAATACTGATTGTTGTCAGTACTGAAATAATTTAGAGTTCTCAGAAGGCTCTCAGCCTTTTCTGTTAATACTACTTAAATATTTCACTGTTCTAACTGCATTTGATATGTTGCCAGAGTGACAGCTGTTCCAGCAACTGCTGTTTATTTTACTTAGTAATGGCTGTTCACAGATTTTAGAACATCATTTACATGAGATACCATGTGCTTTAGAAATTATATCATTGTTGTTGCCATTATATGTTGCTATAATCATTGTCATTAAAAGTTTCAGTATTTATAACCTCCAAATAATTATAAGTAAACAACCCAGTAACTAATAAATCCAGTCCTTCATATTTAATTTATATTTGCAAGATGCACCTTATCTGTATTTATATCTGAATTACCGAGTAAACCCAGGGGAGTTTACAAAGGAAAGCAATATACAAAATAGAAAAGAAATTATCTGAATAGTGCTGGTTACACTTCAGACTTACTTTCTTGGAAAAAGAAGGTGCTTCTATTGTATTCCAAAGTCAGAGGATTAAATTCAGAGAGCAATAATATGGTTCGCATTCGGAGTCTCTTGATACGTAACATAGCAGTAAACTACCTGTAAGCAGTCAAGAACCTATTAAGAAGTTAATTAATTACATGGGAACTGCAGAGGAGGAACACAAAGCATGTCAAATGAGCAGGTGAGTGCAGTCCTCTTGTATCAGACTCCAGTCTCCGCCAGCAGTCTGATGCATTCCTCAGAACTGGAAAAAGCTGTAAGAAAGAAATCTTGAAGTTTTGAAGCATCTAAAGCAAAAGCAGAAAGCCCCTTAAAACTTAGCAAACCCAAAAGTTAGCGAGTACTCTGTATCAGAAGAGGGAAAAGAATCAGTAAGCAGTTCAGGTAATGCTTCCAAGTGTCAAAATAGAAAAACAAAATAAGTAATTGTATTTCCACCACTTAAAGCAACGACTGTTGTGATATACTGAAAAAAAACCATGCATTTTCCATAGAAAGTTGGAGAAATGGTATTTTACTTTGTCAGGAGGATCTTGTATGAAAAGTTGCATTAGTTCAGATGGATGTAGTGAGATAGTCAAAGATTTTCATTAATATGAGTTTTTTAACAGATACTGTGAGTGTTAAAGTACATATGCATGTGTACATATGTACAATACAGATGCAGACAAATATGTGTATCCATACAGTTTGCTGGATTGCAGTACTGGATTGCACTATAATGTTTGGGTTGTGCTACAGGTTCATTTTTCTTCTGTTATGGAAGGTCACAGTTTGCTCTCTTGTGATAGTTTCTTCAGGAAATTGTACAGCAGTTGCTAGATTTAGGCAATTGTAAAATGAGTAAGAACTGGTGCATGATGAATAATAATAATCACTGCAGTTAAGAATTTTGGTTTTGGTTTTGTTTTGTTTGTTTGTTTGTTTCGCAGATTTTGACGTGTATTGTGTAATTTCACAAGTAAACAAATAAAATGCAATGTTATTTACTTTCTAAGTTAGGGTTTCTGTTACTGGAGTACTCTGCCTGATTTCTTTGACTTTATTTCATCCCTCAGTGCATGTTAGGGTACCATCTTGTTTGTCCAGGATGTTCCCTCAACATGCATCTGGTCAGGTTCTGCCTGGTCCTTGTCATAAGCACTATGGAACAAATGATAAGGATCTCTGTATAGACTTGACTTCCCTGTCTGTCATGCTCTAGAAGTGAATGTATTGCTCCTGATTACTCTCAGTCCCTCTTGGTCAAAAACAAAAGCAAGGCTGGCTCCTGAATCTGAGCCTTGCATGTGGTGGAGTATAGATCTAGATTTTGATTATTCCTGTGTATGTTTTTGCATGCATTGTAGGAAACCCACTTTTAATAAATCAGAACTATTGAATATAGCCACATGTTTTCTGAGATTATTCTCTTTATATTGAAATAGAAATGCAAGATTGTTATTTTTTTCTCTAGAAATCTTAAATTCAAATTCTTCCTCTTGAATTAGCAGAATTAGTACTTTCAAGAAGACATCAGTTTAAGCTCATGTAATTTCAGAAGGGATATCATGGTTTTGGGTAGGATTGTTGAAGCAGAGGGGGGGGCAAAATATCTGAAGATCAGGTTTTCTTCAGATGAGATCTTAATTGTTCAGATGGATTGCTGAAGTTTAGCAAAGTAGTGGTGTAACAGGTAAAAATCCTATAATACCATGCACTTTTACTAGGATTAGGACTTTCTAAATGACATTTTTAAGCAGTCAGAAGCACAGGTGTGCATGAAACATGTATTTTCATTTCAGAACCAATTTTAAAAGCAATTTCATTCTTTGATATGAGAAGCAGTATCCAGTGCTGAATAGACATAATACTGTCTGTTATTTTTTAAATCATCATAACTGGTTCACATATCCTTAGCAGGGATGTCATGTTTAGGAAAACCATGATTCCCTCAGGACTGATTTTTCATTTACTACTTCAAAAAATATATGTCTCAAGAGAGCTTCTAAAGGCATGTCCTTTACCTTCTAGTCTCATTTGTTTTGGTATTATGTATCCTACAACTCCCTAACGTATCATGTGAGCTTGCTGAAGTACATGTTCTTGTTGCAACTGAGATGTGAAGGAAGGGGTACTTGTTTAAGGATTACTACTGCCCCTTGCTCAGATGTTCCAATGTTTTCAATGAAGTCTTTATGCCCAGATTTTCTTGTTTATCTGGCAGTTCATTACTTAAGGCCAGACTGTCAAAATAGGTTAAATATTCTTTGGGAAACATGATCACATCTTTCAGACACCACAAACATGTTTAATACAAAAAGATTGGCTTGATAAAAGAACCATGATAAACTTGCATCCGACAAAATACTTTTCTGCTGTTCTATGTAGATTTCTAAGAGCATCAGTACACAATGACAAATCTCATTGCAATAAATTCCTGGAAAAAGCACAGAAAGACACCAGCAAATGGGTGAAAATGACTGCTGATGATTTGTTCTAACTACTTGACCTTGTGACATCTCCCCCAGATATATGATCAAGATGGGACACTGCAGCACTTTATTGATGGTGGGGAACCCAGTAAGTCAAGCTGGATGAGGTATATCCGATGTGCAAGGCACTGTGGGGAGCAGAATTTAACAGTGGTTCAGTACAGGTAAAGTATATTTTTATTTACTCAATGCAAAAAAATGAAAATGCTTTTAGTGAAAAGCCAGAATGTAACTGTCACCAGCACTACAGCCTGTGGTTGCAGAGACAGTAGCTGGGATTTTGTGAATGTGCTCATTCAGGGCAACACAAAAGCTGCAGAGTGGAGCTACTGGGAACAAATACAGCCCCAAATCTTTTGTGTACCCACCACACTTCACAGAGACCTCACAGTCTAATGAGAAGCAAGCTAACACAAGCAACCCTCTGCCCTTAATAAAGATGCATGTGCTAGAAGAAGGGGGGAAATAGCAGGAAAGGGGCTTTGAACCTAAAAGCTTTCCAAGAGTCAGTCATGAGGCATGTATACATCTAAAGCTTAAACTCTGAGTGCACCTGCTAACCAATATTGCTAGTGCTTGTGTCTCTTATGTCACTGGCTAGAGAAGGTCAAAATGTGAAGAAAAATGTAAAGAAATTAAGGTGTATTTTACTTTGCACTCACAAATTGATTCAGAAAACGTAGACAGCACGTATAAATACATGATCTTGGCTATAAACAAATCTTTTGTCTTAGAATTAGAAGCAACTGCTTGGCCTTTTTAAACTTAGTAGGAAGCACATCAAAGAATGCCCTGGGCTTGCCAGTCATAATGAGCAATCCTGATTTTGGCTAGTTGCTTTAGATAGTAGAGTTTCTTTTCTTTAGAAAGAATCTTAAACTATTTAAAGTACCTTTAAAATTAAAAATAAAACATACAAAATCAAGCTAAAATAAAATATATAAACTTTGATTTTCCCATAGGGTTCCAATTTAACAATAGTAAAATTGTTCAATTGCATTTTCAGCTTTTTTATTCTCTGGCCAGTTGACTGAATAATGCTGCAGTTAAAAAAATAACAATCCTATTTATACATTGCAAACCTTTTATTATGCACTTAAGTATCTGATATCTATCCCTAAAATCCCAGTAGATTTTAAATAAACACACTGGATAACGAATAAAGATTGCTGTGATGAAAGAGTAGTTTTGTAGGTATCTTGTGTACTATTTTGCAATGTGGTGGTGTGTGCATGCACACACATATATATATAAAAATAAGAAAAATATATAGGGGTACATATATAGATAGATGACAAACCTAAATGAAAAGTGAGCATGAGAAAGTCATTACACATCTTTCAATATTAAGTGGATTTTACAGCTCTCCTTTCATGATGGAGTTTTTACTTAGAGTTCCTTCTGTTGATCTGTTTTCGATTACTTCAGATCTTTATAAAATGAACTACAAAAACACAATTTAAAAAACTGGCATCCATCACCAGTGACTGCATCCAAGTGTAAGAAAATAGAAAAGTTGGACACTGAAAAACCAGTCTAATTTTTATTGTACATGGACGTCCTCCTCACAGAAAGTCAGCTGGTTTAAATTCATTCTGTTATGATTTGTAATATCTAAATGGAATTTTCTTCAAAGTGCTCTTGATTGATTGACCCTTAGCTGAACGTTTTGTTTTTATTTTGAGGCTGACAATAATGTTTGTTGGCATGTGTTCTGCTTCAACTGTGTTGGGACGCCATGAAGCAATCTTTATGAGTCATCCAACCACAATACTAAATACATGTCAGCAAAGGAAATATTATCCAAAAAGGGAAAAATCCCTTTGATGTACTTCAGCATGCAGAGATTTCTGCGAGTTTTGGAAGCTCTGCATGCTTGTAAGGGACAGTGTATACTTACACTTTTTTTTCCTTGCCTATTCCAAGCCCCACAGACCACCCATTGCTCAAAAACAGTTCTGCTCTTTCAGCGGCAAAGTGTGTCATTTAGTTTTAGTACATTCATTTGCCTGGCTGCTATGTTTATGTTAAGGGAAGCCAAACTGAGAGATGAAATGTTGCAAGGGTGAAGTACAAAGTAGACTCAATTTTTCTCAAGTTAGGAGATGCTAGTAATCTATAACGTGGCTCTGATTTTCATTTTTATATAACAGTGGAAAAACTTAACAAAATGCTTAGGTCTAGGAAGAAGGAGAGAGGAGAGGAGAGGAGAGGAGAGGAGAGGAGAGGAGAGGAGAGGAGAGGAGAGGGGAGGAGAGGAGAGG
>NDXB01018969.1:59328-71828 GCA_002631895.1 Agapornis roseicollis
TTGGTATTTTTTTTTTTTGGTGTCTCCCAAAACTATATTAGTTTTAAAAAAGCATCTTATTTACTTTTCTTGTTTTCTCCCAGTGAATGTCCCTTCGACTGTAATGGAGGCCATGTCCAGACAAGACACCCTACAGCCATTTAATAAAAGTAGCAAACTATCCCCTGCTACTCTACAGCGATCCATAGTATTTCCACAGACTCCGTGTAGCAGAAATTTTTCTCTCCTGGATAAGTCTGGGTCCATCGAGTCAGGATTTAACCAGATCAGTGTCAAAAACCAACGAGTTCTTGCAAGCCCAACTTCAACAAGCCAACTAAATTCTGAGTTCAGTGACTGGCATCTTTGGAAATGTGGGCAATGCTTTAAGACTTTCACCCAGCGGATCCTCTTACAGATGCATGTGTGTACGCAGAACCCTGACAGGTAAAGCCCAGGCTCTATTACTGTATCTACTGATAGCCAGATCCACTGCTTTCTTCTTTTATCAAGCTGTTATCATTTCCAAAACCAAACCATTATTAGGAGGAGCCTGTACAACAATTCATCTGCAGCTGTGTGAAGTGAGACGATAAAAACTATTGCTTGACTTCACTATTTGTAAAAACATTTGGTGCCTAAATGTGCAGATAAAAGGAAATAGCTAAGGATATAATCTTGTTTTCAGAATGGGTTGGTATACATCTGATAGAGACAATAAAATAGAAGGAAAATTTATGAATATCATAGGTGGAAAAATAAGGTCAAGATAATTAAAAGTCTCTTTGTCTTCCAAAGATAATCTAACTTGCTGCTCAGTGGCTGTCACAGTCATTTCAGGGTTCACCTATAGTGTGTAATGTGTATGAACTTAATTAAGCACTAAGAGGTAATGAATTGGAATTTTTTGCTTAGTACTATTTTTCTTCAGAGCATGCAAACCCATAAATCGTGCAAAGCTGTCAAAAGGAAATACCTACTCCACTAGTGATGTGGAGGAAAACAGATGCCACTTATTCAATAAACTAATATCCACACAGAAGAAAAATGTTGACTAGATACCTCAGAGTCAAAGTTGGTTTGAAAGTTTGTCAATACAGAATTTTATGGCCATGAGCTGAGGATGAAATTTAGCTGAACAAGTGAATTAAAATTTCAGGTACTTTGACTGGTGGCACAGTAAATATAATGGAACCATTATTTATGAATCAAAGCTGGTTTATTTGACAATTTTGATAGCTGGCAGGACAAAAGGTAAAAATCAAATTAATTCAATAAAAAAGGCTGCACAAGGCTGTCTCTTCTTCAGCTATGAAGAAGGTGTGAGCAGAACAGCTGAATCTCTGGATAAGATTGTTCTAAAAGCAGCATTCAATTGTGAATTACATGTAACCAAAACACTGCCAGAAACCTGTAAACAGAGAGTCTGTGTGAATGTTTGTATGCATGTCTCTGTCTCTTTGTGTACACGGTTATATATATACGTGTACACATATGCTTGTGTGCTTCTGTCATGGGGGGATACTGAGGTGTAAATCCAGTTTACCAAGAAGAAATGTCAAACATGTTAAGGGCAAATCTTCATAGAATTTAAAGAGTGGTTATTATCATGAGTGCAAACAAGCCCTTCCAACATTTTCTGAATTTGATTCTGGCCTTGGCAGAAACAAATGCCATGCTAAGGAAGTTGTAGGACGTGACTGCCAATTTAAATGCCACAATGTAGAGCATAGGTCCTGAAAGATCCACTCTACTAAGTTTCATGGACTGTAATATTTCCGGTATTAAAGCATTCTAAGCATACTGTAAACTATAAAATGCTGCATCACATGGTCTAGAAGAAGTGCGTTGTGAGGCTTTGACACATACTTTTTCAGTGACTCACCTAGCAAGAAGTTCATCCTTCCCCTCATTTGAACCTCTGTCCTCCTTTATGAAGAACCAAGCTGCAGATAATAGGTAATGCAAGAAGAGTCTTCCATAATGGGGTTTTTCTGTACACTAAGGGATAGTTAAATATTCATTCTGCCAGAGAGAGAAAATGAGAATAGTTTTATCCTCCAATTAGGTCTGTCATTTTGGAGGTGAGAGATTTGACTTTTCTTTAATTTATTTTGTCCTAGGTATATTGTATCAAATACTGGCTGAAACACAGGCTGTATTTTAAGGCTTCACCCTTAGAATTGAACACCCTCATTAGTAGGCTACTGATTCATGTTATCTTGCTGTTTTGTCTCTCTCACACCTACCTAATTTGTCCATGCAGAACAGCTTCAACAAGAAAGTCTAGAGCATTTTTAGCTCTGAATACCCTACAGCCTAGTAGGAAAATTATCTATATCAGAAGACAAGTTGGCTCCCCCAGGAGCAAAGAGAGAAAAGGGTGATTAGAGAAAGGACCCAGGAGATCTGGAGAATTGTGGTGGAGAAGGTGTAAGTAAGGACTCTGAGTCATAGATGTTGAATCCCAGAAGCTTTCAGAAATATTTAAAAGATAATAGCTAACGCCTTTTGCTCAATATTGATACTGGCTAATTCCTCTGATTTCCTCTTTGGCTTCCTGTGGTTTGTGAAACCTGTTCTTAAGAAACTTTTTCTTTTGTGTTACATACAGAGCATAAAACCTAAATGAGCTTGTAATACACTCTAAGAATCAATCTGCTGCATAAATACTAGATGCTGCAGTGTTTTAATTTGTGACACCTGTGTTCCCTCTGTACTGAAAAATAGCTTAGGCCTTTACGTTTTCATTAAATAAGTTGTGCAGACTCCTTGTCAAGGCCAATTTTGTAATGCCTTCTTTGTTCCCACGAGGGGCGCCACCAAGATAACTCCTGTAAAAGCATTTCCCAATAGGTTTAGTTAGAGCATTTTGTGGGATGTCAGTCACATGAATCTGTTTAAGCTCACTGCAATTAATTCAGTATGTGGAATTATGAGAATAACAGTTACTGCAGATCCTAACTGTCCTGGGATCTGGGTTCTCGTGTCCCTGGTTAGAAGTCATTACATGTTGATCTTACATCAGAGACAGCATTTTGTCTTTTAGCAAGTACCAGTAGATCAGCTATTTAGTGATAAAGTGGCTGGAAAAGAGTAGTCTTCAGTTTCTTAAACATACTACATTTCTCCAGATGAAAAATTCCTGAAGTGTTGTACGACATTTCCAGGAGACAAGATATCTTTTTGCCAGCTTGAAGTCCTGGGTGCAATATTCTCTTTTGTATTTTCTCAACAATATCTGCAGCACCGCTCTGGCTGATAAACAGCTTCCCATTTATTGTCAACAATTTGTGAGCTACACCGGCCACTGTTTCTTTGATGTGACTGACGCAGCAGAGCCTGTTTCTCTAGGAAATTACTTTAGACTATTTACTCTTGCTTGGAATTTGTTTTTCAACAATACTGATTACCTACAGGAAGAGATGCAGGGAAAACATATTTGAATCCATAGAGGAATCCAGTTTATGGGCTGAAATTTGAGAAAAGTGGACTACCTGGGGCTAGAGAAAAATGTAAAAAAAAATACTTGAAATCTACTTAGACTCAGAAAACATCCGAAAGATGGCAGATATAAAAAAGGCCAAATATATTTAATTCTATTAGGCAGTAAGAAATAAATGGTCCTATTTAGCAGGCACATGATTTAACAAATAAAATAATAATCAATTATGAATAAAAAGGGGAATTATTAGAATAATCTATACTTGGAGATTGTTATATTTTGTAGGGCTTGTCTTAAAAATTAATGGGAACTGAGTATGGAGTGAGTATGGAAAATGAAGGTTTAAATCCATCAAGATTTTGATTCTGAGACTTTCAGATCCTTTGGGACTTATTTCAAGCCTTTCCTGGACTGAAGCAGTTTGAGCACCTATTTCTTGAAGCAGAAGTCAGAAATCTATTTCATCTTCTTATTTATTTATTCATTCATTTGTGTATTTATTTATTTTAATTTTTTTGTTGTTGTTTCTTCAGCCACTGCAGAAATGCCAAACGATCCTATTTGAGGTGTCTCCAGAAAGGAGCAACTGAAAGCCTTTTATCACAGTGAATCATTTTTAGAGCAATATTTTTAATCTCAGTAATTTTTTTAAACAGCAACCACTTTTCTGATAATGATGAAATCTCTTTTAATGGCATCTTTCTCACCATGATCACCAGATTCAGGAGGTATTGTTGTGGAGGAAAGGCAGATGACTGCAGTTCTCCAGAGCTGTTTGTGACATATTTTCATATACAATCTCTACATCTGTAATATATAGTCTCACTGACTGCCATGTATTTAAGCTGATAATTTGAGGGAAAATCCACTCTATAAGTTCTGTCTGTACCTGCTAGACTGTAGATGTTTTCTGGTCCTTGTACTTCTTGTTTACTCAAAAGATGCTACTGTATTCGTGTTTTGCACTAGCACCTCAATTTTAAATTGTGATTTAAAAAAACAAAACAAAACAAAAAAACAACCAAAACCAGGACTTTGAAGTTCAAAATTGTCAATTTAGTAGACCTTTTCCCCCAAGATCATGGATCAGAACATTTTGTGTTTGTCTTTTCCTTTAATAGGTTCTGTGTCTTTGACCTTGATGTTCTCCCCATGAGCACTAATTAATTTAAACATATCCCAGAACAGACCTAAAAAAAAGTAAATGCTGTGAGCAAGAATTGCCTATTTATGCTTATGGAGTGGCTATGCAATATTGATCAATAAAAGTAAACATCATACCGAACTTAATGTTTATTCTTACATAATCTTTTCATGAAGGTTTGGAAACTACCTTTCCATAGGACAACTATGATCTAACTCCTTTTTGGCTGTAGCTCTCTCCTTAATGCTGTGCTGTACACAGGCCTGGCCCTGAAAGCTGTTGCTGGCCCCATTTCAGTGTGCTCTGCTTTCAGTTTTTGCACAGGCTGTGGTGTGACACCCTTCTCTCTGTCATGCTGTGAAACCATGCCCTGGCTCCAATGGAGCCCTGCTTCCCACACTTTAAGACCATGACATGAATCGAATTCATTTTTTTTACTCCTTCTTAGTTCTCAACAAGGAGAAAAGCACTTTCAACTGCATGTTAATCCCTCTTCTTTTAGCTAGTGCTTTTCTAGCTTTTTATAAGGTGAAGAAATTACAGCAATGTGCTATTTTGTCTCCCTGATCTGACAGTCTCAATAATAGAGTTACTCTACCATTTCTTCCTTAAAAGAAGCAATCACTCTTTTAAGGATTGTGCCAGGATTCCATACACCTCTGAAAACATCAACTTCACTTCTGAAGATGTCTCACTAGAAACCTGTTCATCATATAGGAAATGTTCAGAAAATTAAGTGGAAAATAGTTACAAGGTTTTCCAGGATTCAAATAATTCAGACCAGGAAGAATTTACAATGTAGAAAATAAGTTTATATTGGCTGGATGTACTTGCAAATCAGAAGTTGGAGAGTATATTGTTCTAGCAGAAGAGTAGTACAAGATAAATATTTAAAGTCTGTGCCACTTTTGGTAAGTGAAAATCTAAAAAGAATTAACCTAAATGTCCAGTTGCCTGTCTACAGCTCTTCCAGATGCAAAGGTATGGATGTTTCTACTCTTATCCCTTAACATGCCCAAAGCATAAGTTTTTTGTGAGGTTCAATGAGCCTCATGGGAGAACACTTGTTTGTACTGGTCCTATACCTTATGTACTTTCACTCAGAAAAAAAATCAGTTACAAAAGAGAGAAAATTCTAAGATGGGAAAAGACATCACCAAACAGCTAAATCATCCCAGAGATTATCTAAGTTAGGGAGCAAAATGTATTCTCTACAGCTTTCATTTTAAGAATTGAACTTGAAAAACTTGGAAAAGCTCACAATATAAATTAACTACAAAACCCAAAAACTATTGCATTATAGTTATCCCTTTCTGAATTTCCCTTTGAATGGTCTGTATTTCCATAGTGGGCCATAGTACCGTTAGGAGCTGTAAGACTAGGATCTTTAGAAAAAGCTGGTGGACTCTATGTGTTAAGTAAAACTAGACAGCTGATTAATGGTGTACAGGGTTAATGATGACAGTGTAAATTTTCTAACAGGAGAATTTTCTTCTAGGTAAGTAGATTTCCTTTCTTTAAGCTCAGACAGAAAGACAGAGAACTAGAAAAATATGTAGCTTGGTGTTTTAGGAAAAACATTAGAACTGCTTTTGATGGCTGTCAGCACATCCTTCGCCTCTGCACATTGCTATGTATCAATTTAGCTGTTCTTAAATGTAACTGAAAAATCCCATATGAGAAGGTTTCGATCATCTGGAAGAGCCTGCAAGATCCTTTGTAAAAAATTCAATGATGAACACATTCAGAACTATGTTCATGACAGCTGAAGAACAGTTTTTTTATAGAACAAAATATTTCTTCATGTAGTCAGCATGTATTTTGAGAGCTTGGTACACCTGTTTCATCAAACTAATTTCATTCATGCTTGCTAATCTGCCTGTACCTCTGTAGAGGAATATTGTAGTTATGTAGGTTTCACATAGGAAGTGTTAGTTTTGTTTGAACATTAATTTTCTGGAGCACCAACGCACATCTGGACTGTGACACAACTGTACTTATATTCACATAAATACCTTGAAGCTCAAGAAGATGCAATATGATCTCAGTTATTTCAGTGGAAATGAGTTTTTCTGGTCCGGGATTGCATTCAGTCTAGCAGCATGTCTTTAAAACACAGCTTATGAAGACCACCATTTCTGCCATTATGTCCCTGTTCTTTCTGCCTGCAAACCTCTACTATAAAGAAGTCACTATCCTAATTTGTTGTTTCAGTGCAGACCAAAGTGATGGCAGAAGATGTAGCATAACTGCTACATCAAAGACAGGCCTGCTTTGCCTGCGTCAATGTACTCACTGAAGGGAGCATTGCTCATGTTGAGTCCTTACGCAACACTTTCAGGTTTTTAAAAAACACATTTTGATTTCATTTTCTGCCAAGAAAAATTTCAGAGAATAGCAAATTGTTAACAGAGGACAAAATGATAACTTTTATACTTATTGAATGACTTTTTTTGCTCTAGGAAAAAATAAAAAGCATCCAATACTTGTCAAAAATTGGCATATTTGAATCTGCAACTGTGCAAATTAGATACAGCACTTTAAAATAGTTATAGTATTTAAATGCATTTATAGTCTAACTTTTTTAAATGAGTTTTGTTTAATGCATGACATATATTTAGATTGAAAAAATTACTTATTCTGCACATTTTAGTATCAATCAGAATTGCCTGGGTGTCAACTGGAGAAATGCATCCCCTGCAAAGAGAAGGGTAACTTCTTTAATAATTTTTTTCTTTAGATATGGATGAATGGAAAAAATACAAAGTGACCTAGCAATAGGTGACTTTTTACACATCTCTATTTCTTGAGCATCAGCCAGTGAAATGTGTTCTGAGTATGTGTATTAATACCCTTTGTGAAGAAGAAATAAGTTTTGAGCCAATGTAGGGGGTAAAAACATTTCACTTGGCAACACAATGTTCATTTATAACTGGTTTGGAATTTTGGCTGTTTACAGACAAGTTACCATGTGACTTTTCCCTTTATGAAATTAATCACATTGACTTAAAAAAATAAAAGATTAATTGGGTTTATACAGTGTTGTATCATTTATTGTGGTAGCTATTAAAAATAGATAACCAGAGGCTAATAGATGTTAATGGTCCTTTTCACTGTTAAAAAAAAATAATCAATATTTCTTGGATACAGAATATCTTAATGTGTTCTTTTTTGCTTAAAAGTGTTTTATTTGAAAATATCCAAACAAATAAACCTGCATTCAGAAATCATCTTTGTTTTAGCAGCTCTTGAATTTTCATTTCAAGTTCAATAAATATTTTGTGTGCAAATTAACTGCACACTTCAAATAAAGAGAAGACTGGGCATGTGACTACTTGTCTTCCAATAAGAGAAATATATTCAGCATTTATTTTTCTGTTACAATATTATTTTACATATCTCATGTACTTTTTTAAGGGCCACAACATCTAGGTTAAGTAACCTTTCCACAGCTTATATATATTTCATTCAAACTTGTAGGAGAGCAGTTAGATTTTCAAATGTGAGTAATTAAAAACGTAAGCTATTGAGTTATTGACGAATACTGAGCTATTAATCAAGCTAAAAAATTCTACAATCAGGGTTCAGTGCTCTGAAGCACTGTAAAATAATAGTATTCGTGTTCAGTGATGCAAGTAGCCACAATTAAGCAGTTCACTTGACAAATGAGATAGTTCACTTTATTTTGCACTTAATTGAATTGTACATGCTTGGTCACCATTGTCTCCTTCCTTTTAGTTTTGGTTTCCAGCCATTTAAACATACACATTTATTAAAGAGAGAGCAATTAAGTTGGAGTTGGACATTTGCTCTAGAAATGCAGACATCAAGAGCTCTGACTTAAAGTGCTGTACAGGGTAGAAATTATTATATACCTCTAGAAAAAAAAAAATCTTAATTTTCTTAACAAAATATCTGGTGAGATTGTTGGACTTTGTTGCTAACTTAATTGAATTGTCAATTCCATGTAGGAATGTTGATATCAAATCACTTTTACCAAACAGAAATATATATTCATTGTTACCTCACATTTTGTTTTAGTTACAAATGGTATTTGCATTTCAGGAGTTCTATCTCACCTTGCTGTCCTGTATCTTTTCTTTTCTTTTCTGTCTTTGCAGTGTGATTGTGATGATTCTGAATTTGCAACATAACAGTCAGTTTTGTTTGTTTGTTATGTTTGTTTTTAACAAATTCTGGTGTTGAAAACCTAAGTTCTGGGTTTCATTTCAAGATCATAAAAAGAAGTATTTTCAGCCTGGATGGGATAAATGTGTTAATTAGATGCAAATGTTTTCAATAGCAGTAAGAAAATGGAAAGGTAATTTTAACATAGTGATTATTTATTCCAATGTCTTTCATTGAAAAAGGTGATCTCAGAAAACTTAGATTTCTCCAGAGCAATATGAAGTATTTAATTGCAAATATTGACAGAATCCACCTACAATATGGGTTTAACAATCAAACATTCATTTGTAGGTAAGACTGTAGCTGGCACCAACAGACAGAGGGTTTCATGAGTCTCTTAGTTCAGATGTGTGAGTTTTTGTGATGAAGGAGTACCATGTTGAGTTTGAGAGAAATAAGGCAGGCATATGTAAGTGTGAATTATGTTTTGTGGAGCAGGGTGCCCACAGACTCTTAAGTCAATACCTGCACAAGCATTTCACATTTGCTAAAGAGATCATGAAACTTTAGGTGTCTCCCAAGAAAGCTGAATCCACAGTTCTCTTTGCAAATTGTTTGGAAGACCAGATATTCCTGCCTGCACACTTTCCTGCTCAAATCAATAGAAAGCACTGATGGCATGGTGTTTCTCTTTCCCATTGCAGGCCTTACCAGTGTGGTCACTGCTCCCAGTCCTTCTCCCAACCTTCAGAGCTGAGGAACCACGTAGTAACGCACTCCAGTGACAGGCCTTTCAAGTGTGGTTACTGTGGTCGTGCCTTTGCTGGTGCCACAACACTCAACAATCACATCCGGACACACACTGGGGAAAAGCCCTTCAAGTAAGTACTTGAAGCCAACAGCTTTTGCCAGCTGAGATTAGAGAGGGAAATGCATTGCTGCTGTTCACTAGCATCACTGCTCCATACCAGCACAGAGCAGAGGCTCCCATGAAAGCCAAGGTCAGACCACTAGATATAACCACTCTTAGTGGCATGGCTAAAATTAGAATTAAGCCAGGCTTGGTTCTGGGTGCCTTGCTAACCTTGAAAAATTTTCTGTCCTCCGATGAGAACTTGATTTTTTAATGAAATGACAAGCTGCTGCCAGAGAACCATATAAAATACACTCAAGACTGGGACAGGCTATGATGTAAGAACATTAATATGATTCTTTGATGTCTACATGATAAGGTAGATGTAACTTCACATTAAAGCTAATTTGGATCTGGTCAAATATGGGGTAGAAATATCCATCTTTTTTTTAGTCTCAGACTCACCTGTGGCATAAGTTTGATAAGATCATAGTAATAAATTGGTAGTGTTCAGCTGTACAAGAAAAAAAAAAAGTCACTTGGTCAAGATGTTTTTTAATTAAACAGACTCTGTTTATTTCTGTAGTTTCTGTTTACTGATATTAAAGCCAAGCACATAATGCATCTCAGAACTAATTTTCCCTCTATGCTCACCTCCAATTATAGCACAGCTGGCCCAGGTAGATTTTACCTCCTGTTATGCAAGATTCTGCCTACCTAACAGCAGTTGTTCTTCAATACAAGAGTACACATTTTCCATATATGTGCCCATGTCTTTGCTGAACTGACAGGCACAAATTTTATGGATATTTTACCTGGAACAATTCCACTTTGGAAGAAAAATAATGTATTGATATCAATGTGCAATGTATCACTTCATTTGGAACCTACCTGGTGTTCTGGCAAGAAACGAGATTACGTGCAGAGGAAGGTGTGTGTGTCTCTCCCAATTCTCCAAGGTCTGCCTGTCCTCCATCTACTTTTCTGTGTTTGCCTTCTTTTCTACTTTTGCCATCCTGTGCTCTCGGTCTGGTTAATGTAAAAGAGCTCAGCCATGGGCCTGCCAGAACCCCTCATAACAAGCCCAGTAGAGATACCAGTAGAGACGCTTTGCCTCCATATATGGCTGGAAGGAAGCATGGCTTCTGTACATGTCTCTGCCTGGGGCAAGAGGACAGAGCCAGGAACCAAATACTGCATATCCAGGACAGAAGAGCTTGCATACCAGAAGTAGTAGCCAGGATAGCTTTATAGGTGGCAAAACATGGAAACTCAGAGCATCTAAACATTAACTCCTTTAGAGTCAGTTTGTTGAATGCTCAAAGCCCACGGAAAATGAGCCAAAAATAGTGTGAGCAATCAGGTCGATTTTATCTAGTTGCTGTGTAAATAGATTTTAGTAATTAATGGAAGAGGTTTCCAGGTCAAAATGGAAAATAGATTTCTTTTAATGTAAAGGTGTTACTTATGTGTAACCTTGTTGACTCCACTTAATTTTTTTCCTTAACATCCTGTTTTTGTCATGTTTCCAATAGATCTGCTATTTTGCCCCATTTAGAGTCATTATTTTTCTGGTTTGGTTTGGTTATTTTTTCCCCTTTTCCAAAATGGCCTTGACTACTGCACAGTTTCATTTGGGAAAGTGCTTAATGTATGTACTGCAATTAACCATTGATCTGAAATTTGTTTGTTTGCTTTGCCCTGCTTATGCTGAAGTATTTAAGTATTCTGAGATATATCTGGCCACTCTTGAAGCTGCAGGGCAGAACAACAAAAAATGTGGATGTTCTGTGCTGTTTCTTTATAACATATGGCATATTTGCAAGATTTTTATGTAGCTTATTCCTTAAACTCAAGAAACAGTGAAGTGTCAGTTTCAATCTGGAAGACCTGTTGAAGTATTTGCAGTAAGTTGACTAGTCATTTCTCATGAAGCAAAAACTGGAGCTACAGATCTTCCAATCCCTGCTAGTCAGATAAGGGGATGTATACACCCTGATCCTAAAAGCTGTTCAAAAGGGCAAATTTGCCTCCCCTGCAGGGCTGCTTGTATTTCAGAGAGGAGGTGTAGAAAACTTGTCCAGAAATTAATCCACCCTCTCTGCTGGAGGAAAAAGAGATAGCTGCAGCTCACCTTGATGCCTCACCACCATCGTGCAAGACCCGGTATTAAGTAAGCTTAGAGTGAAAAAAAATCAAAATTCTGAGAAATAAGAACTGTAAACATGACAAACAAGATTTCTGCCTCTTGCTCATGCAATTTAGTTTTAGAATCTTTGTTTAAAGAGGGATTTTGAATGTAACAAAAACGTGTAAAATGGAAAAGTCCTGTGAGACAAGGTTTCTTAAAAAAGTCTGTATCGTAATGTACATACTTCCTTTGAATAATATTTTTACTATTAGCAAGAACAAGCATGCATGGGTAGTACTAAATTATTTTTAAATAAGCTATGTTTAAAGTAACAGACATAGTTTTAAGGTATAACCAACTTCATAGGAAAAAATGGGCAATTAGATGGATGGTTAACTCACATCTACTGTGAATGCAATCTCACTATTTCTAAGGCAATAAGACAGTTAGGCTTGTAAGTGGCATTTGGACAAATGACAGTGTGCATGGATTAAGCACGCAATGTCAAACGCTAAGTGTATGTTTGTATGTATATTGGTTTTGGAAGCCGGTTGTAAAAATGGTGAACATATGGTGACTGCATTTTAAAATACTGATTTTATAGGTCTGGAAAGATGTCTAAAAGAAGTAGGATTGGTTAAAAAAGAATATTCTGAGAGAAGACTTTTTTTTGTAGGTCTTAGGCAAGTTTGAATGCATGGTGGAAGACTTTTTCTATTTGCTTTTCATTATAGATAACGATGCTAAGTGAGGTTATCTGTAGTCAAAGCTTTAGCTGAGTTGCCTGGACTGCAGGTCCAGTTGAAGGGATTTCTTTTCA